>LUCH01001752.1:18576-102847 GCA_013368495.1 Paragonimus heterotremus
TGGTTTGTCAGACCTCTATCAATTGGTCTGCCTGATATGAGTGACTCTGTCGGTGTGGTGGCCACACCGTCCAGTCTAGTCCACTAAGTCATCGAGATGCACAAGCCGTCACACCGCGTCAAGGTCCAGTCTCGTTGTGACAGTCTAACACCCCTAGGCATTTCACTGAAATAGAATGTTTGTATAACCACAGTATCCGTTTCATGAATCGCCAGTAATATTCAAGTCCAGCAGCTGTTAAGATTTTAGGGGTTAGAAGTGATAAGCTTGCATTCAGGGCTAGTTTAGTCCTTATGTTTTACTAAACGCTTGATCAGTCTCTCAACGATCGGTCATTGCCCAGTGAAAGTATGAGCAAAACGGGAAGGTACATGATCCGAATCCGGGTACGTATGTAATTTGAACGGGACAATTTTGAACATGTGGATATATACTTAACAGATCGGAGCAACCCTGACAAATAGAAGCATACGTCGTTTTCGATGTTCAAATGCTATCGATTCATCATCATTATAACAGCCAGGAGCCTGACCAAAAGGAACTGTGGCTCGGGCGCAGCTCACCTCAACAGTGACGTGGAATATCCTGAAAGAAGACGCTACTGAGAAGTTTGAAAATTAATAAAAGAAGACTAAGTGAAAGAACTGGAAATGGTATAGAGACATGTGAGCCATTGACTGCGACAGACCGCCGGCGATTTGAGTGATCATGAGGACACCATCCAGGCAGGCGACACCTAACCACTTTACTCAATGGAGCAGTCAGAGTCTTCATATTTCGTGACCACGTTGGTGCTTGACCACTGCGCGGTTTTAAACAATTGCTGGTGGTCAAAGTATATAATGCCCAGTACGGTAAACGATCAGATGACATAGGGAGTACGTGACCCAACCATCGCAAGCTGTCTATCGTAATCAGTTGACCAACTGATCGTGTATCCCGAGCGTTCCGGAATACGCGTTGGCGAACGGCCACTAACTAACTTTAGTACTAGTTCACACTGATTAAGAGTAGACGCTTGGTGTTGACTATACTAACCCGCTGACTTTGCAAAACTTATTGCGAAAGATCAGAAGTTACGACTAAGGACCATGACCTTTATCGTCACAAGACGTAACAACCAACGCTCATCTTCACTGAAACAATGGGATGCCCACAACGAACTTGTGTACAAGTTTTTTTCGAATGGTTTTAACTCATTTAGAATAGCTCCGTTTTGCCGTAAGTTCATTCACTAGACGTTTGTTTAACCAGTTTTTTTGAAATACACCAACAATGTCCATTACCTCGTATATCGCCCGTTTATAGTATAGCAAACTAGAATATCTACCAATCTGCTCTCTCCGCCCAGTAATTTTCGGGTTTTCCGCGTATTGCAGTTCACAGAAAAAAGTGTGTTTCTTCTTTAAAACATTGCAAGTAACCTGTTGCAATCGTTTAGATAATAAACGTGAGCTTGTATCTTTTAGGCGAATAAACCAAAACGTTATGCTGACTCGAAACAGTCTTGAGTAACTGTTGAAACTGGCTAATCCGTAATTTAGAAGACACAGCACATCTTAAGTCCAACGACCTAAGTTGCAGTCGATTACATCAAACGTGATCTATGGATAGAGGTGCGGCAATCAGATCAACCATGTTCAGAGAAAACAGAGCCAGATTAAAACCAGTGTTGAAACACACACCAAACAAACAGCAGTAAGGAGGCAATCAACAATGCATCATGTCACTGACCTAATGAAAGTTTCCTGCATATCACCCGCAACGCAGTGCACCCGATTGTCACGGCACGCAAAGGTCAGTCACCATACATTGCTATCTTGTTTCGTTAATGCACTCAACTGAACACTGACCCGTACAGTTAATTTCGCTGTGGGCTGCAAGTTCGTGTGTTTAAACATCGTGTAGCATTTGAGCATACGAAGCGAAACTGACCTCAGCATAAAAGACCGAACGAAAGTGTTTTTGTCTCCTCTAAGTTCTTACAAAACAAACTCCTTTTCAGCGTAAAAAATGTCTACGACCTTGTTAACACGAGTTACGCTGGTCACCACGACAGCCGTGGTCTTGAATCTGCGGTTAGTGATCTACGAACAATGAGTTCAGATAGAACCAAACACTGCCAGCCAAGAAGCAAATGAACAAAGAAGATGGAAAAATAAGTGACTCAGATAACTTCAGCTAACGTTTAGCTCGTGCAGTGCCAGATGGAAACTGACTTGGACTGCATGAAGGGCCTGTATAATGTCGTCGACTTTGACTTGAATATTTGGACTGGAAACGCTACAACATAAAGTGAGTCTACCTTAATTTATTGAAGTATGCCGAGTTCGATGTGATGAAGAGGGGGGGCGGGCACATGCTGTATTCAACTGCACTGGACTACGAAAAGCAACGAAAACTGTAAGAACAAGGCAAGAGAACGATAACTGCTTTTTACTAAGCTGCGTTCTCAAGGTCAGAAGTGCGCAGTAATATACAAATGTTAACGTAATCAATAACTGATAAGTAGTTTGGCAGATTTGATAATTTAGAAGAGACCCAAATGCGAAAAATTTGGACTTCGGCTGGATTCGAACCAGCCACAGTGAATCACTGATAAGTAGTTTGGTAATGAATAAACGTCAGGGTTTTCTGAGATTGGCGTAGACAATAGTTGGGGTTCAAGTATGGCTGATACGTCTACCATTGTACTAAAGAAGCACAGTCCTCCACCAGAATTGGATGAAAGTGAACACTACGTAACAAAGCAAGAGCACAATCATCTGGCAACAAGCAAGCCAAACAAAAAGGAGCAAACTAGTGATCAATGAACCAATCACAAGAAAGTCAATTTGTAAACATTTCAATACGTCAGAGATTATGAGTGTGTACTACGAACGTTAAATTAAGGACGGTTCTAATGTAAACCCAACGGAATATAACAACCTGGAGCTGTAAACATCCGTTCCCACCTGCATGTTGCGCAAGGCGTGCAATCTCTGACAAATCAATCGGAAAGGAGCGAACAAGAAATGTAGACCTCGCCAGCTGGTGCTTGATTGTCGCTAGTCATTGTGCTACGTACAATAACTAAACAAGGGACGTGAGTAAGGTGGGCAAAAATGGGATTTACTTGCCACAAACAACGAACTGTACATTAGGATGCATGCGTGCACCGACTATAGAAGGCACTATTTGTATGAACCAAGATTAGAAAACAGCTAAAGCTATGACTCTTTTCAACCGCTCCACAACTGTGTGTTTACAATATTTCTCACACACCCCAATTAGTTCGATAAACCGCGTGTAGCTTTCTAACTATGGGTTGTGCACACTAGTATGTTATCTAACAGGAGGACAGTCTCTTCATTAGGATGGACATGTCCTAAATCCCGAAGACGAATGTGAAATCGGAAATAGGACACAACTACACTAAATTCCGCTCTCGGTCATAAAATTCTAATCAAAAGTTCCTTGGAAAACCGTAATACGAGAAAAATGTTGCGAAGACTCGTGAAAGATTTCGTTTTATTCAAGATTACTTGTATCCTATACATACAGGCTTGGCAGATGGGAGAACCTTACGTAGATCCGTAGACTGGGTAATCGCCATAGGTCGACGTCGTAACATCAAATAATAATTCCGTGGTATAATCGTGTTGGACTGAGTCAGGCAAAAAATTGCGTTTGCTTATGAATGTGAGTGAGCGATCTGATCTTTCGCAGTACAAATGGTTGGTGGACAAGGTGGCGTGCTGTTTTGATCCGGCGGGCTATGCTGACTAAGACTTCGGTCCTTCCAGGTTTAACCATGTCAGAGACGCCAAACAGGAACAACCAGATAAGAAGCACTTATGCTAGTAAGCTGGTTTGTCGTATCACTATGTAGGGCTGCTAGTACAGTGATGCAAACATGTATGAGTATGTCAGCAATGCTGTCTCTCGTGTATGGAAGGACAGTGTTAGAAAGGATGTCATCAAACAAAGAGCACTCTGATTGACCACGGACGTTTTATTTTGTAGAGTCAAAAAACTCGCCCTAATTCCTTCGAGCATGGCGTAGTTTACACAACATCTACTACGCGCAAAAGTAAGCGGAGAGAGTCAACGTCTTATTCACTGAGCCCTTCAGGTTGGATTAGTCCTCTCGCTGCCAGCAGGGTAAGACTTTTGAGTCAGTGACTGCGGGTATGGCCCCTAATAAAACCGTATGTCCTATTTGCTCGTAGGTAAAGATTTTGAATCAGAGACTTCGAATGGGATCTTCCAGGAAAACTCCATTTTCTCTTGAACAATACGCAAAATTGACTCAATCTGAGATCATTCATGTCAATCCGCGATGTGCGCATCAACAAGAGACTTTGTCCGCCGGGACATGGAATGTGTTTACGTTGTTGAATCGCCGCAGCAACGGCCGTCGGAACGCCGAAACGTACTGATCGTTATGGAGCTGGGCCGTTGCGAAACCGACTTTGCAGCCTTGGATGAGACAAGGCTTGCACCCCAAGGTTGGCAAGGAGAAACAGGTGCAGGGTATATCTTTTGTTGGATAGGTCCATGCGCTCGCGACTTGGTCATCAGACACGGCCGGACTGGCTCGACGACAATAATGCAGCTATCTCCAACATGATACGAGGGAAGAATGAGGTGCTTACTATTTCCATAATGGACACGGACAACAAAGAGTGTTCGTCATCAACTCGCCGAACGTCTTCGCAGAATCAAGGACAACTGGTGGAAAAAGCAAGGTGGGCTGATGTAGACCTACGCTGACCGCTGACGGCACAAGGAGTTTTACGATTCACCGGGAGCAATTGGTGATTCATCTGTCCAGCACAGATTGACGTGAACTCTGTTTGTTTTATGCACTAAACCACGGGATATCATGAAGGTATGACGCAATCACATTGATAACCCACTTAACCAGCCGGCTACCGTTGGTTAAGAGAATGTGAACAACCTACAATATTAAGATGTCAAAGTTTGATTTGCCCACGCTCTAGATTAAACGGAGGAGCAGACAGCTATCGTAAAACTGCGAAACGGAAAGGCTGCGATGAAGAACTTCTGAAGAACGGCGGACAGGTTTTGGGACGTGCCCTGCTCCAGTTGGTTCACTCCAACTGGGACCAGAAGACAGTCTCTCGGAAGTTCTTGCCTTTGTTTAAAGGTGAGGGTAGAAAACAATACATCGACAGTTATCGGGGATGTAGTCTGCTGAGCTGTGCTGGAACGGCACTAGCAAACAACCTGTTAATCTGACTCAATACAGAGGTTTTGAGCAGTGTGGATTCCGGGCAAGTCGCAGTAAGATCGAAAGGGTGTTAGCTGCCCAACAGATCTAAGAGGAATGTCGGGAACGAAATCAGCCGTCGTATGTTCTTTTTGTGGATTTCACCAAGGTGTTTGCATTAGTGAGCCGCGAGGTATTGTGAACAGCAACGAGTAAGTTCGGATGTGTAGATTACCTGGTCGACTTATTAAGACTGTTGCAGGTGAATATGGATGCGACGGCACAGTCGTGCGGACCGACCTACATTGATTCTGAAATTGTCAGTGGCGTGAAGCATGGCTGCCTCTTAGCCCAAACCCTGTTTAGCTTATATTTGACCATAATGCTCGCAGCTGCTCTTCATAACTCGGAGGATGGTGATGAGGTTGAATATAGCATGCAGAGCTGCATGCTGAATATTCGATGCCTTCGATGCCTCAAGCCGGATACCTATTTCAACGATGCGCATGCTTCTGTTCGCAGATGATAGCGTGCTAGTTAGACACAGCGAACATGAACTTCACCGACTGATAACTGCTTTCGTGACAACAGCATTCAAATGTGGTACGCTTACCAGCACAAGTAAAATATTTTATTTACCTTAAGTTACATTGGGTGTAGATGCTGTGCCTACGCCTGGAACTCGCATTGACGGACATCGTTGACAGTTGCGCAGACTTCTGCCTTGTCGGTAGTAATCCGTCGACTGATCTGTCCGCACACCACGAGTTGCGAGCTCGTGTGTGCTTCTTTAGGACGTCTTGAAAGATGTCTGACAGAACCACAAATTGAACATAAAAACTAGCTATGAAATTTGGACATTATATCAACGGAATATGCGATATTTGTGCCATTTCTACCTATAACCCCTAAGACGTAACTTTGTTATTCAGTGGTCGGACATGGTTCCTGAACACTGAGGTATCTCTGCGAGCGGACACAGATGGTAGTGAAGCCACCGTGGAACCCAGTCAGCTTCGTTGACTTAGATACATTCGTAGGATGGACGACGAATAGATTCCAAAGCGGCTGCTGTACAGGCAAGTGGAAACAAGTACGCGAAATCCTGGTGGTTAAAAAGTGAGATACTATAATGTGATCCAAGTAAGTCTGTTACGCTGTGCTATTAAAAAGCACGACTGATTCCAGAAGATCACGTAGCACCCTGTCACGAATACTTCAGGTTTTTAGACGCGATCTCAAACAAGGAGCTACACCACATCCTCTACCGGTGCCATAGGTCGTGGTGACATGATTATATGGCATTGCGATGAATGCGACCGTGAATACATTGGCCGTTTCGGATTAGTAGGCCATCAATGTTCCCATAATACACCGTTGGCGAAGAGAAAACGAGTACGTTAGACTCAAGTAGGTTGTGTCAGTTGTTTTTCTTTTCGTTCGTACCGACCAACGATCAACGTCGTTTGGCAAACAATGCACTCTGCCTTTCAGAAACATGGATCACTGTGGTCTTCTATCTTTTACTTTCTTCAGCTTTGTTGGTGCATTGTATGGTGAACGTTTTGCTTGTTTTTCGATCCAACCTTAAATTTGTGTTCTTTCTCCTTATTTTTCGAAAGATAAGGATTTCATTTTTATGCTGGCCTACCAACTGGCCAAACAGCCTTGACCGACTGGACACAACGACGTCCACCTACATACATCCTAGACCAATTACTTCGCGTTTACATTGGAAACATTGTGTGCATTGTATGGTGAACGTTTTGCTTGTTTTTCGATCCAACCTTAAATTTTTGTTCTTTCTCCTTATTTTTCGAAAGATAAGGATTTCATTTTTATGCTGGCCTACCAACTGGCCAAACAGCCTTGACTGACTGGACACAACGACGTCCACCTACATACATCCTAAACCAATTACTTCGCGTTTACATTGGAAACATTGTGTATGAGTGAAATCAAAGCTGGTGCAGCGCAAGCCGTCAGTTATGCGCAAACGTCCTTCGACGTCGGTCACTACGACAAATCAGTCCGAAACGGAAGCCGCCAACCGGGTAAGCGAAAATCACCAAGAGCATGTTTTCGTGCACGGACTGAACTACATAAGAAGACCAAGCTGTCGATCAACTAAAGAAGTTGTCTTTTGTGAGTCACTGATATACTGGAATAAACGCATTCAAAGGCACTCGTCCTCCATTGCCCAGAACAACATCAAAATTTATCGATCCCGAATTGGTTAGATGTTCTTTTTAATGCGATTTACGTGACAGAGTTGGAGTTGAACTAATATGCGGCTTCAGTGATAACCGGCAAAATGCAGAACAATTTAGGCGAACGTGCTTATCGAAGACCAACAGCGTCAGCTGTAAAGGCACCAGTCGTTAAATTCGAACAGAGAGGCATGGTGAGCAACGAGTAGCCGAAAATGTCAGTCCTAGAATGGTTAGAGAACTCAGTTCAAAAGAGTGATTTTAGGTTACAATTATCAGATCAATGCATGGGAGATTTCCAGATTAAATAACTATAAATCGAACAAAATGTATGTTCGGTACAAAGCTGTTAAAGAGACGTTCCCAACAGGTTGAGTTCACAGGAAACAACTCAAATGTTTCCTTTAGGATTTCTTTTTAGGATTACAAACATTTTAAAAGTGTTTTCGTAAACTATCACCGCTAATGCTCGGTGACAGTTTGATTATTTGATTCTGTAGCTAGTTCCCTTACACAATAGGGCATTCGATTAACATATCCTCTCTAAAAAACCTACCGGCGGTTTCCGTATTTCACTAGTTATACCAGGAACTGCACACTAAGCTAACCTTATCTCGTCGTCAAGTTCATGTGAACTTAGTAAAACAAATTCGGTTCGAACAATCAAGTACAATTAAGCCAACGAACCGATAGGTGTCTTCTCGACCAGACACATTTTCGAAGCTCAATCTTTTACCCTCGTATGGCCATGCCAACATTAATAGGCGCGTTGACACGTCGTAATTGATACTTCAACGCGGTTCCATCTTTTACGACCTTTTACCTCTCATTCCGAACAGTAACGTGACCTAGATAATCAGCCGTGCTCAATCATAGTGAGCCCGACACGACTGG
This sequence comes from Paragonimus heterotremus, assembly GCA_013368495.1. NCBI lineage: Eukaryota > Metazoa > Platyhelminthes > Trematoda > Plagiorchiida > Troglotrematidae > Paragonimus > Paragonimus heterotremus. The sequence continues at coordinate 26,896 of LUCH01001752.1, forward strand.
CAGATGCAGCTCGTCCAACAAAGCCGTGTCGGTGCTATCCTCCTTTGCACCCCATTACCATATTATCCCGTTCACGATCTGAGATTGCGATTGGTTAAGAACACCGCCAAACCAAAAAACCATCAGATCCTTTTACATAAAAACTGGAAAAATACATCACATCATGTTTCAACTCCGTCACACGTGCTAAGCTATACACGGTCGCAAAGAGAGTATTTTTGACTCCAATCTCTTTACAGTGCTTTACAGAGGAATTACAAGTCAATGGTTACCTTCACATCAACCCATACATCCATCATACCCCCAAGCTGCCATGATTTCAATTGACGTTTCACAACAGTCGAAATCATTTCCACTACGTGCTCAGGATTTTGATGTCTAAATATTTTGCCATCTAGCTTGTTATTCATCAATACGTGGTAGACTGTCACCTACGGGTTGTGTTTTATTGGCGCTATTACCGTTTGATTATAGGTAACTTCTGCGCTGATAAACCGACGACGACAAGGAGTAATGGAACGTGGGACACAAGAGAAAAACATTGCTTTCAGTAACTCACATCAACGAGCAGCCGCAGCTGTTACCCGCTTTCCTGCAATGCAATTACGTCACCGGAAATCAACGCGGTACGGAGCAGAAACAATTAAAAACACCACTGATTCGTGTCACACCCGCTCACATAAGTGGCGACACAGAAAAACCGATTACTCGCCTCAGCGTTCACCGTGCATGTGCCGGTAGTTTGACAAAGGGATAGTTAACACCAGAACATAGTGATGATGGCTATCTGCTACGGCGCCGAGTTCAAAAAAGACTTGACGCTAATATCACCATATGTATATTCACACCCTCAACTTGAACGACTGTTTATTGATCCTGCTAAATGGAAACAATGGTTTAAAATAAGATAAGATCACAGTCAAATTTTCTCCATTTTATCGCAAATTTGTTGTTTCAAACGATCACTTTTGAGTGTATCAAACAAACAAATTGCGAGCTGCAGTACACCTGAGCATGATTTGGATCGGGCTACGTAACATAAGTAATTCCAACGTTTGCCGATTGAAAAGCACGTACCGTTTGTTCCTTGATCAGCCAACGGGAGACCAAGTACATTGGAGCCGAGGGGTACCTGTGTAGTTGGACGCGGATAGAAAACATAATCTTGATTCAACTTGACGGAATTGATATCGGTGCGAAGGGCGTCCAACACTTGAACCACCGCTTCCTTAGCCGCTCGATCGATATCCTCATTTGCCGGAGTATACCCAGCACCTTGGAACTGAAAAATGGGTAGTAACGGACAGATAAAGAACTTTATTGGCATAGAAGAGGACCCTCAGTCTGGTCTGATATATTGAACTGCATGAATGAAGCAAGGACAGTAGGCTTTCTCTCCAACTGATAGATACCAGAACGGTTGTCTGGTTACCATCATGTACACATACCAACATTATGACGCAACTGTTCGTAACACTATTCCAAAACGAAGTGTTCAGTTACAGTTGCTCAATAATGACTCAATTTGATACGAACAGCACAAAACTAGCAAATGAGCTTAAAGTATTCGTATGCACATAACTGTAGCGGTTAAAAAACTAGAGGACGAAAGTACACGTGAAAGAAAGTTTGACCCTCGTTAAAAGATTATCTACTCTGTACCAAGGCATTCCACTTTTGTATTGATAATCTCTGCTAACAAGTTCGATCAACACTTGATAGAGCGATCAAAAATGCAGACCAACAACTGCACTCTACAAATTTTCTAAAGTCGATCGTGAAACCAAATATGTTGATGAATCGTATATACGAAAGTTAGGAGATCGGAAAATGTCAAGAACACAATCATCTGGATTCATATCTGAGATATATGATGGTCAGTCCTGGATAAACCTGTATGTATGAGGTTACGACCCGCCGACTGAAAAACCAATCGGAATCAGTGGGAATTTTTTTTTCGAAATTCCCAGCACTTACACTGTGAGGTGTTTACTGTCATGTGACAGACTAAATCATACGCAGGCTGGTAGTTACTTGACTGTCCATTATTGGAAAGTATTAATTGCAACAGCTAGGGTTTACAACAATGTGGTTTTTAGTTAAAACGAACAAGCCATTTGTATCGAAGTAAGGCAAACTGAAAAAGCATGATTTTTGAACAATTGTCCAAGAAATCATACATACACATGGCACATTAAATGCGTGAAGACACGTGATGTGGAACGCGAGTGTAAGAAGAGTCTTGTTGAAAAACAACTTAACAAGGGAGAATAAGGTGTTTAACAATGTGCTAACACAAGAACGGAAGCCACGTTAATTAATACAACCAGTTCAGTTACATCGGTAATCACAAATGTATATCTAACAACAAAGACCACCTACCACTGAGTTTCTTGCAAAAATACACCGTCCTCTACTAAGATGAGGTCAGTGAGAACTTGATGCACCAGTACAGCTTAGGCCAAAGTTCTTCGTTTCAACAAACATCACAAATTCCCACCAGAATGTCAATAACATGTGAGAATTCATCCATTTTATGCTACATTAAAATCATCCGAAAACGAGGAAAAGTAACGTTTCCAAAATGCTTGAGATCAGTCTTATCAAAGCGCCGAAAGCAAACAACACTTTAGTGCTGGGAGGTTCGTCACATGAGGCACCAGTCGGAACAGACAGCGAATATCTCGATGCACAAAGTCGATAATCGTCCTTTTAACTGGGAATCGACTTTGGAGGCAGGCTTCTCATGAACTATCACACGGCACAGTTCAACCTTTGGAAAGGCTTGGCTATCTCATATTGACTCACTCACTTAGGCGAAACGAAGAATCTAGGTTTTTCCAATTTAAACAATGTAGCAACTCCCATTAAGTATCAATAGACACGCCTGAAAAGTTGTTCCCTCAGAAAACGACGACCGCTCGTTCGCCGTGCATTATCGACCAACCAAAACTGATTTCACCATATGTGCTTTGCTTGATGACGCCTGCCTATGGTAAGCGAACGTTACTTTGTAACTGAAGTGACGCCGCCATTCTGGGCGTCGCTTGAGATCTGCTTGCTGTGGCCTGCGTGATCTTACAATTTCGTCGCGTTTAGTACCGTAACCTTCTTGACGAATCAGTTGAAAACCAAAAGAAGACACTTTATGACTTAATTTGGCAGAATTGGGCGACCTTATAACTACATCGTACATATTGCTTGCATAGGACTTCATACAGAATCAACCGACCGAGTTACTGCGTTGTAATGAAAATATCCGCGATTTTGAGTAACATCGCGAGCAGGTACATCAAAAGTTATCATCGCGTGTGCCGCTACGTCACAAATAAACAATAATCGACATAAAATTCGAACAAAAAAAGCATCTAGATCACAGTCACCCACATTTTTTGGATGAACGCAACATATGAATGGAGGTGTAAAATAGGTGACTTTCAGCAACAACATGCCGTTGAGTGGAAACATGTGCGCAGTAGTTGGTTTTCTCAACAGTATAGCCACCATTTGCGATCCCCATTATGTTTAACACACCCACATGACCACTGCAATGGCAATGTGAACAACCACTTCTGGACACATTCCAGCGACAGCACAGCGTCGTGGACGGGTCGATAAAACTTTTTAATTCGCTTATGTACGGCAATAATGCACCGCTTGACAAACAAAATAGACAAGGAACTGGGTCTTTCTAGGTAAAATGCCTGAAAACATACAGGAGACCAATGTATGTTGGTTAGTCAAGTGAATCGATATTTTGTTGTGTACAAGCTCCATTGGAGAGAAAACGGCCTTATATATTGAAATGTTTGAATCAACGGTTGGAGAATGTAATCATGGATATGTAAACGTAAGAATAAATAGGGATAAGTGAATCGAGAAACAGAAATAGACTACCGATAGATTCTAGGCAAAACTGATTGAAAAACGACGTCTCCAGTTGGTTACCAAAACACTAATCTAACGGAACATCGAGAACTAACCAATTTAATATCATCCGGAGTGTCTGATAGATTGCAACGAAAACTCAACTTCCACAACTCGCTGTTTGGATTGTCGAAATCCGGCATTTCCAAATAGAACGTGGGACGCAAGGAGGCTGGATCGTTATTGCCTTCTGTGTCGCGTTCAATTTTCGTCACGCGTAAAATGTAGCGTGGTTTCGATTTGGATTTTCTACGCTGTTTGCGCTCAATCTGCTATGAAGGCAAAGCGGCAGAAAGCGTAAGCGTGAAAACGGAGTTTAACCAGTGAACCCACTGTCGAATTATGCAAACCATTACATGAGATTGTTACACAAGTGCATGCATTCACACACAAAAGTGCATCAAATATCAATGGATGCCGGCTGCATCATGAAAGATTTTGTATGTACATATGTAGGGGAAATATGAACTTTTGTGTAACACTTAACAGGATAAAAATACGCACGCAAGAGGGCGATTAGCGTACACCTCACAAACAACTAGCTGCTCTGTACGTGTACACCCGAAATAAATGTGTGGAAGAGGTGTCAGTCATTTGGTCAGCTGCACAGACGGGAAGTGTGAACTAAATAGATGACGCAAACGATTACATCAAGCCTCCGCCAATTTGGCTAATCAACAGTCTATGTGACATAATCATATCAATCAGAGACAGGTGACGTCCAGTCGCCACCTGTGGGTGTGGGTGATTGAGAGTCAGCATAATCGGGTTTTTCGCGTCGAAACTTGGCTACCGGTGTGTCCCGGTAGTCAACGGTACATTAGGTTAAATACACTTGCTTATTCATAGCGAGTTAAAACGACTCTTTTTACGTGCCCGATACCCAACTGGAAACGACAGAATAGGTAAAATAACTGTACAGATCAAACTTGTCATTTTCGATCTGTTCACCTTCATCATAACATCCTTGAACTTGACCAGAAGGTACTGCAGCTCTGGCCGTCGCTCAATTTAACAATGATGTGGAATATCTTAGAAAAAAACCACTGAAAAGGTGGTTTGACCATGCCAACAGTGTTAATGCCCTACGGTTCAGATGTTCCAGTAACTTCTTTTAGGCTTGGTGCATTAACATCCCAAATTGACACTGCGTCGTTAGCACATGCGATATCGGTTGTCGATCCACAGCTCGATTTGATGGGCTATCAGAAATGACCATAACCTGTTTCACAATTGTCCATCAATGGCGTCCATTGAGAATTCCGTTAGGATTGTTTTACTGAAAGTATTTTTCGATTATGTTAATGGTTGTGTTTTTATTTCGAACCAAAGCTTGAAATAAAATACTGCTTTTATTGAGAGGGCACGATGGATAACTAAGAAGGGGTAACAATAGTTTGTCCACTAACTAATCAGGCGGGCACCCAAAACCGACATGGTTCTCGATGCACTATCAACATGTCGAAAGAGACGTAAGGCCGACCAATATCAGTCTCAATCAACCCTACTGTCCATTACCGAACACAATTTCACGCAGCCCAGATAACAATTTCCGGTTCAACTCGTTAATGCTACGGAAATGACTGAGTCACTTGGCGTCCGAGTAAGTCTCAGCTGGAAAAACCTTTAGGGCCGATAGTAGCTGTCGTTAGCGGGTGAATTTAAGCGTGGACATGGTACACCAAGCAGAGTTACTAAAATGTTCAGCCATAAGAAATACTGCGACACAATGAGGATATGCTCGACCTCTCACTGCGGACGCCAGCCATCTCGATTGTGAGCTGCACATAGTATGCTTGACAGGCTACGGTTGAGTTTAGCATTCGTAACCACTTCAGTAGCAACCACCCACGGCTAGGAACGTCTCCCGACTTCTCCCTTCTTCCTAAACCGTCCAATGGAGATAAAAACACGTACAAGCACTCTCAGCATCCACTAGTCCGTTTTCATACTGACGGCACTTTTTTCCTAGTCTGATGGACAGGGGGCACCGTATTCTAGTGTTACTACTAACATGTTTTAGACATCCACGTCTGCTTCAAACTGAACACCATCCACACTTGATCGCAGTCTTATTATTCAGATAAGTCTTTCGGCTAACCAACTTCGAAAGGAAGCGCTAGAATGGGGTTTCGCTCTTAGCAGAGTCCATGAGCAGTGTATATCCTTGTTCATACCGGAGTTTTTACTCCGGCCCTCATGCCTCTTTTCGAAATGGGCTAGTTGAAAGACTTATCTGAATACTAAGACATCACCATCATCGTCATCATCATCATAGACAACAATACATCAGTGATTCACAACCAAGAGGAAGAAGAAACAAACCCTGTATATAAAAAGAAAAAAAGGGGACCTAAATGCTAAAAAACAATTGCTACGTCTATGTTCAAACATACAACATCAAGGCGCCTACAACTAGAACAAACAACCGAGCTGGAAGTAAAAATATGGCATCATCAGCAAGACAGTTTCCAAGACGGTTTTCACTGCCCCGCGTCACTTCACAAACAACTCGATCAAACAACGACAACATTCACGCCATCAAACTCGGTTAGCCGCAATCATACCTAACGTCTCAAGCCACCGAATCTGTGAGGCGCCATGGCTCCAGCCCGGCAGACGAATCAGATCTACAATGACCAATCCCTTCGTGAACGATTTCATTTGTCTACGCCAGGTCATCGTCTGTCCACTTCGCACATTTCGCCAGTCGACCGTAGCGTCGACAAACAGTGCTCGGTGTGACAAACGACTAGCTGGCATCCTTAGTACACGACCTAACCATCTCAGTCTGCGCAAATGTAGTGACTGGACAAAAGAACTCGTTTGACAATCAGTGCCAAACACACGATTCCTAATCTACTCGTCGCTTACTCGTTGATGCCATCTGATACGAGAGACTGAACGCAGACATCGGTGGTCAAACACCTGAAGATGGTTCACGTCTTCTACCATGATGGGCAATGTTTCGCTGTCGTAAAGTAATACAGTCCTCACTGTTGACTGGTATACGCGGCCCATGAACTTCAGAGAGATACCTTTCTGTCGCCATAGGTGCATCTGATTGGTAAACATCGCTCTAGCGTTAGAAACACGCGCTTCTATTTCATTTCCTACACCTCCGTCGCCGCAGCTGATGCAGCTTCCCAGATATACAAGCCGGTCAACAACCTCCATGACTTCATCATCTAACATTAAATCTACGTAATCACAACAATCCTGCAGAAGCACTTTGCATTTTGAAACTGAAAACCGCATTCAGAAGTACTTAGCAGAACGCGAAATGACATTCAGCATTGCCTGTGACGCCTGAATGTCGTCAAACAGCAACACCTTATCGTCAGCATAATCAAGATCACTCAGCCTTCCACCATGCAGGAGATCCACATCGGCATCACTCGAGTGCCGCAAACAGTCCTCCATTAGTTCATCCATGACGAAATTGAACAAAAATGGTGAAAGGAGACAGCTTTAACGAACGCAGCTCCTGGTGCTAAAACTGTCAGACAGCTCACCGTAAACCCTAACCTAAGCCGAAGTATGGGACAAATGCGCCGACAGTATATTCATATACTTAGTCGGTACACCCCTGTGTTTAGGCGACTCTAAAAGTGTAGATCGATCCACCGAATCGGGCGCACTTTTATAATAGAGGAATACGACGAGTGTTGGCTGGTGTTCAGTTTGAAACATTCCGAATATCCGAACTTCTGTTCATGAATAATATTTGTAACTGAAAGATGCAAACGAACCGTTTTCTGTGGTTAATGAGTACCCTTAGAAGTCAATTTTCAATGAATTGAGTAAATTGCTTTTGTGATACTGTTCTCTGTACATATTCTATTGAATGACCGAAAAGCGGTTGTCAGACTGCAACCGGTGACAAATCCAGTCAAACAAATGTGATGAGTAGACACATCTCAGTGACACTCCGGAGTCTTATGCTGTAATCAGAGAACCAATACAACTATACGGAAGGAGCAAACGATTTGTATGTAGGCAGTGAAACGAACAGATCCAAATGCTCAGTTTTACTCACACTGTGGGCGAAGCTGAGGAAGGCCAGCACTAAAGTATTCACATTTAACGAAATAAACGTGTACTCAATAAAATAATTTGGAATTTGTTCACATGAGTAGATCAAAGTAACCACAGGCGCGCGGCCATAAAACAGATTTGAACTCGATAGAATCATATTTCTGATGAGAATGACAGAAATCAGAACACTGCGATCTACGATATTAGCATTCAGACCGCTGAGCAATCTCATACAAAGGAATCACGACAGAGCCATTTAATGTGAATCACGATAATTTCACAAAAGGGGCAAGCAAGCGCTCACACACTTACAGAAACCAACTGACAATGAATGATGTCTTTCGGCGACAAATCTGAGCGTTGTTAAATAGAAGCATGCTCGAAATGTTACAGGCATGCAATGAAAGAAAAGAACACAACAGCCAGAATAAACCAGAAGGATAAACAAGCGCAACAAGGCTAGAAATGGTGAATCTTGAAATGCCTGATGAACATTGTCCGGATAGCACAGCAGAAAAGCACAAACAATTACAGCAGTATAACAAGGTGGCCGAATCTATCAGCAATCAAAATACGATTATTTCAATTGTCCGACAGAATTTAAGGCACCCGAATAGCGTGAGATGTCAAAATCAAAAGTGAACAAACAAAACATACATACAGCCGGTGCTATTGAAACGGTTGAATCGTACATTGATTAGGGGCGACTGAAGTGGCAGACCAATCCATAGCTAGCGAACGTTACGCGCCGTATAATCGAACGGCGAATGTCAATCTAACTCACTTCGGGTGCGGAATATTTACGGATCAGTTTATGTGACTGACTGGATAAGAGAGGCGACAGTACGGATAACGTATTGTAGGATGGAGTGACAGCCGGGCCAGATGGCTGACCGTACGTCGGTTCTTTTGCGATCGCAGAAATGCGCTTGTGGTCCATTAAAAGCCTACCGCTGTCATCGATTTTGCTTACGGGAAATGATCTTGTAGAATCTTGAAGCTCATGTATTCCCGGGAAGGAGAGAAATGGTCGCATTTGGAGCTGCGAACATACATCGAATTCGCCCACTAGATGTCTGGAAAGACGATCACTAGATCCACTAATGGGCAACGCGCAAGACTGACGTTTTGTTCGTGCGAACACAGCGCGTTTAGTCGAGGCGGAGGAAATAAGTGAACAACCATCGTTATCGTACTGGCTAGTAGCCCCAGTGAATAGAGGAAAGTGACCGGTGAATCCGGTTGGTGTGTACACAGGTAAATCGCATGGAGCAGTGGATGAGTGTGGAAACGAGGTAGGTATTGGCTCTAGACCAACTTTCTGAACAATGGGCAAAACCAATGAACGATTCGAGCCTTCATTAACACCAACCACTGTCGTAGACAAAGACGACAGCTGATCACGAAGACACAATCCCACAGCAAACGTGTGAGTAGATTAGGTCAAAGCAAACGTTATGAACAGAGTTAGCAAATTGGAATCGATAGAATGTCAAACAAAGGGTGCAATCAACAACCGTTTTAGCATAGCGCGTGGAAACATGGAGCGTTTGACAAATATCCGGATAAGGGAAGGGGAAACAAAGAAAAATGGCAACGATGATGTGTAGAAAACTGGGAAATATGCACGACGAGATTGCGGGTTGACTAGTAACAATCTTAGCATAAGACCACAAGCGTCCAAAAGTTGAACGACCTGAAAGCGCATCGACATGCTAAGATAGAAGAGGTGCTCTGACAACACTCTAAAAAGAGTGAACTACTACACAAACGAACAGTTCCTTCAGAAAACTGCACACAAAACTTAGCAATCAAAAGAGTGAGTGAGTATGTCCGTTAATCTGTGTACATCAATAAAATGGATAGAGTAATTTACAAAATGATCGATAAAAACACTGATAAAGAATCTAGTTAAACATATCTATGCAATCGATCGAATACTGACAGTCGTGTTGACCACATAGTGTTATCGATCAATAGATTAACGAGAACTAAACTATCGACAATCTCTTAAGCGTATGAAACAGAATTTACATCAGATGGTTTCCAACAGATTAAACACAAAATATTTTGGTTGGAACGCAAACAGCGTGGATTCACAGGTAATGTGCGTGAATCCAAGAAACCTGAAAGTTAGAGATGACCTACTTTACTGGACAACGTTGCGGCAATCTGAGCTAGTTGCTGCTGCTGCTGCTGTGATGTGGGTATTGGGGCGATTGGAGCTGACTGCTGGGTGGAATGCAACGAGGCTTGCTGTGAGACCAGTGGCTGATACAGTGACTGTTGTTGTAACATTGGATTAACAAACGCAGTGGTACTGCCAGCAGCGGGCTGTACAGCAGCATGTGGTCCGAGACCGGTAGAACCAGAGGCATTGAGTAGTGCCTCCGTGAGCTGATTCAAAAATAACGCCGGATGAACTGAATCTGTCCGGCAAGCAGCCTGAAATCAACAGACAAAGAACAGTAGGCAGAGCAGTCAACGTTCACAGATAGTATCATGTGTGCAGCTTTGATAAAGCAACGTTGCACAGTAACGAGCAATTTCTATTGTCTCCCTCAAACACAAGACTGTATTCTATGGTACATCTTTAGAATGGCATAAACACTTAAGTCTTCAGCTGATAAAAGAGGAACACGACGGACTCACTATGATCACCAAACACTCTACAATGCCTACAATCGCAGATGTCAGAAGGAGGAAAACAGGAAAATTGTCTATTCAACCCTGAAATGTGTTAAAACTTGGAGATAATACTTGAGGAAACAAGTGAACTTCATCATAAAAATGTAAACAAATGTGTGAGAAGAAGTGCCATAAAATCTTTAAGATGTGGATTCCACAAGGAAGCAATAAAAAAAACAAAGAACAGGTCATTTAAGTAAGGGTGTGTGCATAGTATTGAAAAAGCACAGTTAGATAATGTTTGGACGCAAGCCCTGAGATACTCTAGTGCAGGCGAGAAATGGGTGGTAGGAAACATCAATGGTGGTAACTTCACTGCTCTCGATATTGCACTAAACCTCTTACAATCTGTAGGTCACACAAAATTATCAAAATCTGTAACAGATCGTCTGTTAGACCAAACACTGGCGTTTTCGCCTGCCTTCGTTTTACACGTCTCTATGCGTTTACTTAAAAGTTTGAAGTCGAGTTTCAAGACAGCGTAGGCTTGCTAGCTCATATGTACAGTAGTATTCTACAGTTCATGAATATACTTATTCTGTACACATATGCTGGTGCAGTTCATGTTCTATCACACGACAGCTTCATTATCCCGTCAATGAACTATCTTTTCGTATACAACTGACCTCAGGAGCGTGTACTGAGTGACAGATAAGGTCAAGTCATTTAAGGATTTCCATGAAACCTAGAACAGAACAGATTAGTTGCTACATCAGCGTAGACAATGCCACTTACGCCTAGATGTTACAGTATCCTGCATCCAACTAAATTTGGAGATATGAGTGACAGAATGAAGATAATCCCATACTTAATTTCAAACAATCAACATTACAGTGCTAACAAACAATTCAGTTGCAAGTAACAATAGGAAGGTATGGTAACTAGAGATGCTCCCATATTATTAAAGTCTCAATATGTTCATGGACAGCAGTATGCGTATACGTAACTATTCAACTTTCCATACTACATGAATAGCTAGACAACTCAATTCATCATTGTGAACAGTCAAAACGGAAGTCTAATTAGTAGCTGTGGGTTAGTGACGATAGATAGTCAATGGTCACAAAGAAAATAGGAAGCAGAGAATCGAAATCTAGGCAATATAAGACTGACCGAATGCAGACGTATGTAATATACTTGTGATTCAGCCGGATAGAGTGCATTCTACAATGCGACTAATCCTTTTGGTTTGCTCATTATAAAAGTGTTTGGTGTCATGCGAATACACACTAGGTCACAAGTGGAGACTGAATAGTATCGGGGTTTATTAATCCAGACAAAAGCAGCCACCATAAATAAGGACAGAACATGCGACCACGTGGTTGGTCGTCCATAACCAAACCGCTGAGTTGTCTAGATTTTACAGTGGACGCGGCTGCAGAGACCATTTGAAACAGCAAACGCTCACCTCCATCTTATTGGCAACATCTTGTTGTTCAGCGATTCCGGAGTTATCAGCTGATTGATAGGGAGAGAAAGATAGGAAATCGACAAACACTAATAAGTGTGAGTCCGTCAGAATGAACTAACTAAATGATAAAACACAGTCGAAGGTCGCGCTCAACTCAAAACTGCGCGCCAACGACAACCAGAGTGAAAAATTGGCGATAATATAGACAGATTTTAGCAGGCGTGCCAAAAGATTCTCGGCTGCATGCATACGGCGAAAACAGGCACTAGCAATTAACGACAAGGCGATTAAAAATGGAAGAAAAGTGTAAGATTACACTACACGAGACACATTTGTAAAGCCTGTTCGCGAAAAGACACGCACGAATGCTGTTCGCACCCGATGTCTGTATGTTAATTCAACCATTAACTCTGCGAGTGACGGTTAATCATCGTTGTACGTAATTTTGATGACACTTTGTGTTTGCGAGCACATCAGCTCTGAGTAAAGCGGACATGAACAATGTCATGATCCTAAGCGAAGCAGTTACTTCAAAATAAACGATCGCCTTTAGTAGAGTGGTGCCACCTGCAGCTGACGGAGATATGATCAATTCGTGTACATGACTGGGTCATACACGGCGGTCCCCACGTGAGGCATAGTTAATACGTATGCTGAAATAAGTAACTCGATACAGAGAGTTCGTAACATATGCACAGTTATAACAGCTTATCCCCTTTATTAGTGCGTAGAGCCAAGATAGAATAGATGAAACCTAGACCACTCTTTTTGCAGTAAGATGACCAAATTGTGCGTGCACAGAGCCAGCTAGCACAAGGATGTTCTAGAATATCGACGAGGACATTTTAGAAGACGTGCTCCATAGCATATACAGATGAAAAAATGCTGACAGACCTTGGCCAAATCACCAAGTGTGATAGCCTGCAAGCTACCACTCACCCGGATCCAATCAAGCAAGTTTTGTCATACATCAGAAATCAGTGTGACAGAGAAATCAACCTAACCACGAGATTCGGTTTCATCCTCACCACAGACCTTGGGAGAGGACCGCTGATTCGCAGGCGAATTCAGGTGAACAATAACGATGGAATCATAAAGGTGCGTTTAAGATATACAATACATTCGGTTCTATACAGGAGATTGACCACTAGAGTAGCTTTCTCACCTAGTCATAAAAGTGAGGACATTAAAAACGACAATGCGTCTCCAGGTTGCCTAGACTTGAAAAAGGAAGAAATGGAAAAGGAGAAAGACGGTGAAAATAGGTGGTCCAACCGATCATTCCATCGGTGCTGATACAATCGTCGTGGTACACGGACTTTCCTGAGTAGCTCTAAATACTCCACCAAACCTGAGAGCAGGCGCTGAGTCTTGTCAGTTGTTCTGCAACAACACCCTGCAATTAGAATTTGCAAAAGCCACACCAAAATGACGAATTCTAAGCCCATAACCCGTCTAAAATGTCATGAGCTAATCGTAAGCAAACACCGATCGGAACAGCGAGATAACAGAGATCAAGCTAATTCCTTTAAGGTTTGCACATGAATCATATGGATACATTTCGAAAATAATGCTAGTCAAACCGCAGTCACTTGGAACGACTTGGCAGACTCAAAATTCCCGGAGCAGAGCTATCAGCTCTTTGTCCAGGACTGTATACATGGTGTCCGTCTCAGTCGGGAGCCTTGTTACATTTCAAGAACTCGATTTAAAACTAAGCCACTGTTTCTGAGAGTGGATGAATGTACACATGACAATGAGTACAAAAAATGCCGGAACGCGCAGCCAACGAAGCCGTTGGCAAGTTGAACTGCCGTTGGAAATACTTAGCCAATGTCTCACGCGTTTCCGTAGGTTATGTGTAGATACATCATAAGCGTGACAGATCGCCTTTCCCATACATTGGTTCCTGTTACCTGTCGCCCGAAAGAGACAACAAAGCTCTCGGGAATTTTCGATCTCAGCGACATCAAACGTCCCGATTGCGCGCTTTGTCCATAAGGCCTCGGGATCCCCTCTCCATCTTTCGGGGAGTCTAGGGGAACAGCCATACAAATCAGATTATATTCGACGTCAGATGAAATACCCCAGCAAGCGTGAAGAAGTTAGAAAAGGTGCACAGCCCCAAAGGGTGGCAGCTGAACGAACGTTTTTGTTGGGGAAAGTCTAGTTTCCATAAAAATGGCTTGTTTTTCGAGATGCCTTCGAAAAATAATTTGTGATTTCGAATTTTATCTGTTCACGCCATACCGTGCCAATACTTTATTTTGGTGTACGTTTCTCCTCCGTCTCTGACTGGCTGTTCAACGATTATATATGCGCAGACGCTGGTTTGCTATGTTACCTTTTGGTTTGAGAGCAAATATATTCTCAACTGAAGGTCAACGTCTTCTGCGTTCTTCTAGAGTTTTCGGGTATCCTTACGCTCTGTGTGACGTGTCCGTGATTCGTGTATTCGTGCGGTAGTCATTTGTCGTTACCGCTGACCAGCGGATAGTAACAAACTGTAACAAACATACGCAGTATGTACTGGATTTGAGAACAAGGTGTTTTCATGCAGACCGATGGAGGGATCCGAGATTAGAAACAAGTAAACTCTGGAAAGTTTAGAGCGCTTGTCGATTAGCTGGTTAACGTGCATCATGTTGTGTTTGACAACAAGGTGGCCTTCCATCGAAACGCAGCAGCAAACCAGTACACAATCGGAATCCAGACAAGTGCTCCAATTAAACTCTATCAGGTTCCAGCTACTCATCGGTTTAACAGGCGTCGGCTCATTAAACTCAGATGAAGCCAGCTTTTTGACGGAAAAGCACAATTCTGATCAAATCGTGGGCGTACTGATCAGATTCTTACTCTGCGATGGGCACTGCGACATCGATACTTTATTGGAGCAAAGCTACTTATAACCAAAAGATGATAATGCCTATATATATATATATATATATATATATATATATATATATATATATATATATATATATATATATATATATATATCATAGAGAACAATACATAAGTTGTTCTCACTGATGCTTAACTTCCACACAACCGTGAAAAAGAGCAAATCCTCTGGAGGAAGGAAGAAGAAGGAAGAGATCTAATTACTAAAATCAATACGTCTATATTCGAACATTCAACCTCAAGCTGTCTACATCCTGCATACAAATAACCGAGCCGTGAGCGAAAGTAAGAAGTCACCAACAAGGCTGCTTCCTTAAGGCTTTCACTTTTCCCATCACCGTCATCTTCATCATCATAATAGCCATGAGCCTGACCAAAAGGTACTGTGGCTCGGGCCGCCGCTCAGTCCAACAGTGACGTTGAATGTCCTAGAAGAAAAAGTTACTAAGAAGTTTAGGAATTAACAGAAAAAGCGTAAGCGGACGAACTAGAAACGGTATGGATACAGGTACGCTATTAACTGCGACACACCGCCATCTCGAATAGCGTCTCTAAGCAGCGATGTGAGTGATCAGGAGGATCCCATCCAGGCAGGCGACACCTACCTATTTTGCTCAGTGGTTCACTCCTCAGGAAAGGAAACCAACCTACAGTGGTTAGCCCATCAGTGAAAGAGTTCATTTCTTTACGTCAAGTCATCATCTGCTCACCTCGTACCTTACGCCGGTGGGCCGCAACGTTGGCAGAAATATGCGCGAGGTGGCAAACAACCAGCTGCCATCTTTGATACATGAACTAACCATCTAAAGCTGTGCAAACGTAAGGATTGAACAAAAGAACTCGTTTGATGATCAATATCAAACACCTGCCTCATAACATCTTCGTCGATTACTCGACGGCGCCATCCGCTACGAGCGATCGAACGCCGATATAAGTGGTCAAATACCGAAAGACGGTTCACGTCATCTACCTTGAGCTGCCATGTTTCGCTGCCGTAAAGTAATACATTCCTTAATGTCGCTTTACATACGTTACCATTCAGCGTCGAGGAAATGTATCTGGATCAGCAGCCATATACTGCTTGAAAACAGAACTACAATTGCGGACCTCAGTCTCAATCGGTTGTGCTGAACCTAAAGACTACCGAAC
Organism: Paragonimus heterotremus; assembly: GCA_013368495.1. NCBI lineage: Eukaryota > Metazoa > Platyhelminthes > Trematoda > Plagiorchiida > Troglotrematidae > Paragonimus > Paragonimus heterotremus. The sequence continues at coordinate 43,013 of LUCH01001752.1, forward strand.
TATACTACAGGAACACAACAAATGCAAAAGGCAAGCTAAATCGACCATCAAAATGTTTCACTCACCACTCCAACCTTATAAATCTACTACCAATAAGTGTGTCATCTCTCTCCCTCATAGCTTCACTGACAGACAGTCAGTTTACACCAACAGTGCAGATAGGCCTGAACAGTCTGCCGACACTCTGAATTAAAACCTGTTTCTAATCTATTAACCTTCACCACCAGTAAAATTTTACGATCAGCATTTAGACTACGCTTTAGCTTCCTAAAGATATCTCTTCTAAACTTGTCACACAAACCTCCAACAGGAATGTTCCCTCTGGCTTCTAATAACTCCAACGATTTCTCCGAAATCAAATGCTTGTTCAACTCAAGGACCACCCACTGCGCCGCATGCTATAGTACCTGCTTTCCCAATGGCCTGTGACATTTCAGTCCAGCAGCTATTGCGATTCTCAGGATGAGAATTGCTAAGCCTGATTTCTAACCGCGTCTGCCACTTATGCTACAATGACCACATAGCCACCTTCTCAACACCCACCCGTTGTTGTCGGTTATGTCCTTGCCAGCGAAAGTAAAGACAAAACGCCAACATACCAACGCATAATCAGAGTCCAAGTAGGTGCTCAAATAAGACAGTCATAAACGGAGCACCGTCACCTACAAATAACAGCTACGTGGTGTATCTGAAACAAGCTTCGATTCGGAGAAGGTGAGCAACAAATATCACAATGACGTGCACAATGCCCAACACCAGTGCTGGCTAAAAGTAACAGATGATCAGCGCACACCCGTAATAGTCGCTCGCCACTGTCCGAGCGGTCTGACGTCATCTCAAACCGACCACCTAAACGAGATTCGGCTTCACCAAGGCGGCCGACCTGGACGTTCACATCGCCGGCCGGAACGACTATATCAAAGCCACGCCGACCGAAGGAGAGCGGCCAGATCCGAGTAAAATGCGTCTTTGATGCCCACGTCACTACAGTCAGTTAGAGCATAGGCAGATACACTGAAATCATTTCTAAAGGTTTTGCGTCCAGAACTGGCCTTAACAAAGCCTGCCAAACAGACAGCACAAAGTATACCGTCAACAGAAATCCAATCTACCAGTGAGGCTGCGGTCATAGTGCTGAGGATCATACCTACTCCAACCTGACCTGTAACGGCAGAGGTGGAGTCACCAGAAGTGTATAACAAGTATCGGGTAGACAATGCGGATGCTGTTAGTTTTATACGCTGACTGCTGTCCTGGATTCTGGTTTCCAAGATACAGCAGACATCGACATGCTATGAGTCTAACGTTCGTGCAAGAGCGGCCTGTTGATCAGTCTGTTTTAGCGTGCGAACATTGAAAGCACCTATATCAATTCGCATTCTGAGCATAAGCAAGGGACGAAAGAGGCCTGAAACTAAATGGCAAGAGATGGGAATCACCGGCTCAGTGTTTCCACGGATAGCTACATCTGTTGTGGGACCTGTAGAGTAATTATCAGAAATGAAGGTCGGGAGGAGCCTCAGAACTAAAGTAGATAGGACACTGTGGGAGGGGTCAGCAATAGCATGTTTACGCCTATCCACCCCGCTGTATTAAGCAGATACGGCGACCCGGTTTATACTGAGAGACAGTTGATAAAGTATGGAATTACTGGTGTTATGATTACTCATAGTTGAGTGTGGGCTGAGATACTGCCAGGGCGACCAGACCTAGAGAGGAGAACTATTAGGGTTCTCAACCAAAGCCTTTGGCTCAAAAGACTGTACCGCAAGGCAATCAGTAGGTGGCAGTGTACCAGAACTGGCACATTTTTAGGGAAAAAAACCAGCCTTCTTCCAACCTCCAACCTGGAGGACCAGGAGACTGGTTTGTCAGACTTCTGCCCATTGGTCTGCTGGCATAAGCGATTTTGTCGGTGTGGTCGCCACATCGTCCAGTTTAATTCAGTAGGTCATCGAGATGCGCAAGCTGTCAAACCGCGTCAATATATTTGTGATGACGAGATATCTGATCAAATGCACGGGCGACTACAGATCGTAGGCGTGTGAATTCGATAGTCCGGAACCAATCAATGAAATAAAAAGAGACTGATTTACATTCACATTCTGAAAACATTAAGCACTGCTGACACACAAGTGCACGTACACACACTAACAACGGACATCAAAACCTTACTGGAAAAAACAAAAGGCGAAGTAACGAACGTTTGAAATGCAAACGAGACCCGTTAAACACTGAGCAGCTGTTTTCGCACAATGATCATTGATGGCACGCCTCAAAAACTATGGTGAGAGACACAACGTGAGGATAAACGACACGAACGGATTGAATGGTGGTTGATGAACATCAACTGTGCGATGATTTCAGGTCAAAACGGTCACGTGTCGTCGGTTGGTAACCGAAAACCACAAGCATTGGTTAGGTGATGTGCAGAGCAAATTTTAAATCGCACGTTACGGTCAACTATGATGATAACCTGGTGAAAGGGTTTTCCACAATTAGAAGGCATCCAATACAGAGTGGTATGTAATAAGCACCCAAAAATAAAAACTGAAGACATCACGTGCAACCGTACACGCTGTGCGTTAAAACAATATAAATGGAATTGGTGGGATATTTCGTTGCGAACAACGCTATATGTGTTTGCATGGACGCGAATGCGATAAGACAAAAACTCAACTTGTTCTAACCATCGGAATAAGTTTAGGTAATGCTATTTGCGGTATTCATCATACGTTGACGAAGTAAAGGTAGATACTAGAAGGTTGGTTACGAAATAGCCAACAGTACTATTGAACTGTGTCGAATTGACGAGGAATTATCTTTAAAGAAGTTACCACTGAGCTTGAGGTAATCCTCGTCTTAACGGGGACCCGGACAATTGCTTACTAGTGTTATTAGTTGTCTTGTCCATCAGGCTAGGTAGCGCAGTTATAACTGAAAGTATCGCACGGTGAGGGCAACAGTGTGCAACAATGTGATAGTTACCTTTAACTGACGCCAACAGTCGGACAGCAAGACCCTTTCATATGCAAGTTTACACTAGAACAACGTAAAATCAATGGTGATGGCGAAAGTGAAAGTAGGTGTTGTCGCTCCGGCATTCTTTCTGCCGGGATGCAGGATCTGCATTTTCAGACTCATTCACCAACAGATAAAATTCCATGGAAACACTGCAATTATGAAATATTTATCTCATAAACTGTACATTATTTTGTTCTATCATGTCTTAAACATATCAAAAAATGAAACAACAGAGAATAGTAAAATCGTAACAGGTCAATATGTGCCTTTTTGTAAAGAATCGATCAACAGATGGAGGAAACATCCTTGCTTAACATAACCAATTAGAACGGCTGGTGAACTAGAAAACTTGTTGCGTCCAAACATACAAACAACACTATTCAGTCATGAGCTTATTAATGGCCGTGGATATGATAAAGTTATGTTATGGCTTGAGCTGCCGTCCGTCACAACAGAGTAGAAGGAAAAATTCTGTCAAGAAAGAGACAGAAAAAACAAGATAGTAAAAGGGTAGAAAATAGTTAGCAATACTGTAGATGCAGGCACACTACTGATGCGAAAAGCGTTTCCAACCAGCAGGTGAGGACCTCATATTTCACGTTCACGTCGTTGTACGGTCAATTTGTGATTTTAGTGTTTGTGGTCCGGTAGATGATGTCAACTGGAACAAGTGTTCAGCTAGAGCATGAGAAACATGACCTAACCGTTATAAGCAGTGCAGTAATGTTACATGACCAAGGAATAACGTGTCCAAATTATCTCCAAATAACAAGTGACAAACAGCCGCAATAACCACGCGATCACATCATATGATAGTCGCTAGCTGAAGGAACAAGCGACAGATGAATGCTACGTGACTGAAATACGTATATGCAAGCGCTATCACAGGACCGAAAAGAGGAATTTGCGGCCAGCTACCAAGTGAATGAACATCATGTCCTAACACACAAATCCATATAACTTCTCCAATGTCAGGAAGATAAAGTGGAGGATCATCATCATCAACATCATCATCATAACAGCCAGGAGCCTGACCAGAAGGTACTGTGGATCGGGTCGACGTTCACCTCAACAGTGACCTGGAATATCTCAGAAAAAAACGTTATTAAGAAAGTCAAAGGTTAATAACAGCAGGCGACACCTACCCATTTTGTTCAATGGAACAGTCAAGGTCTTCATATTTCGTGACCACGTTGTTGCTTGACCACCACGCGGTTTTACCCAATTGATGGTGGTCTCAGTATATAATGTTCGGTACGGTAAACGATCAGATGACATACGGAGTATGTGACCCAAACAACGCAAGCTAAGTGCCGTGATTAATTGACCAATTGATCGCGCATCCAGAGCGTTTCGGAATACGCGCCGGCGAACTGCCATATTGCTCACGCAATCAGTCCACTTAATATGGGCCAATTGGCGAAAACAACGATGGTCAAACACAGCAAGTGGAGGGTGATAAAAAGAGAACGAAAACCTATTCCCAGATATAACTAGCTTAATCACTGGGTAATCCGAAATGTTAATTAAAAAACACCCACATGCCGTTTTGTATTAAGTGGGTGGCAACATAGTCACACAACAGATTTGGCGGTTGAGTGGTAGTTCGGTGCCATGACTATTCACTCTGCACGACTGTTTACTTCTCTGTTCGTTTGCAGGCCAACCACAAAAATCGATTTCAGCCTATGAGAGAAAGGAATGGCAACAGCTAAGGAAAGTAAAAGATTTCCTCAGCTTTGCCATTTTTTTCAATAATTTAATTCAGTTACTCAAAGGGACGACCAAAACAACTTACACGAATTATCAAGGATCAGCCAGAATGCATGTCAAAACAATGCAAACACAGACAATCAGTTAAGTACACATACCAGTACGGGTCATTAGTCCAGCGGATAGGCCACAGGGCTGCGATTGTAAAAACGACTGTTTTGAATGTGCCAAATCGTTACCCTGTGGAACGCCAATCACAGATGTTGGAATGCGTTGGCTTCGCATTGCAGAGGGGTCCTAGAACAACGGGAATAGCAATAGGAATCTCTGAAAGTGGAGCGTGAACAATAACAAAATGGCGTTCGCTAACTAGAGTGCAAATGACAACAAATTTGAGCGGGCTTTCGGTTTGATGGAGACCACTTTGGTAGCAGGAACATTTAGTCAGACTGTGCTGAAACTTTATCAATTGATAATGAGGAATCTAGTAAGGCAAAAATCGCCACGAAGCAGTCAGATATGAACAATCACGTGAAAATTAACAAACGTTCAAAGCTGTCACCTACTACTCCAAACGGGACGAACAGGAGTATACGTAAACATTCCACAGAGTTTAAAATTACATAAAAACAAAATTATGTTGATCTGACCCAAAAAAATCGTCCTCGGGCCACAAAAATTCGTTGATTGAAATGAGATAGTAAACCGCTCTGAGTTGAGTGTACGAGCCTGTTAAATCGTACCAGACCTAGAGATATAATAGCAGTGTAAACAAAAACGAAGAACAGTTGGACTCGCACAATCGGCCTTCTTCCCCCAGAATGTCGGTTCAGTATCTTCGTCAGTTTGGTATGATCAGCACAAATTCTAAATGCATGGTATTGTTGCAGAAGTGACAAGACTCCACATCTGTTCTCGCGTTTGATGGTGAGCCCGGTGTGACCGACTGCAGCTTTCCGTGAATAATTCCGTAGCGAAAAATCGTTTAACAAAGCAATATTTTTATTATTTAACTCTCACATTTGCACGCCACTCACAGGTTCGCGTTAAGGAAGTGGAATACAACGAGGTTTCCATTTAAACGTCGTGCAGACCTCTGCCTAGTTTCGTGTATTGAGATGACGCTTTCCATTTACGCCCGTTGATCCGCTTTCATTGTGATGACTTGTTTGATCGATCTTGTTGTTCGCAATTCATCCGCTTTGGGCTTTGATATCTCACCACAGCGTCGAGATAGTCCACCGAATGCTGAAACAATCAAGTCTCCGACTTGGTCATCTATCACAACTGATTGGTGTCGTACCAGTGGGTTTGGTTAACCAATACCCTTCAATCCTCCTTTTTTTCGTAGCATGATTAATACAGGGTTCTTAATAACGCCTTCTCATTTGTGAGGATGTTTCCTATCTCCTGCGATACCCATTTCCTCAACTACATCCGATCCTTCTTTTTCCATTTTCCTCCGGTTCTTATTCCATACGGCCGACAACCGCAGTCCCTTACCACCACTCCTTCTATCTATCACCGTCAGTTCTCTGGAACGTATTGTATCCATACCTAGTAGCTCACCCATACAATCGGTAGACAGTGGGCTTTTCTGTTGTAGTATCCCTTTTAGTTCATCACTCATCGTCTCAAATCATCATGCAATTCAGTTTCGATTAGTGATTTAGGTTTTAGAAGTTGTTTTATTATCGATAGATACGTACGCATTCTTCCCCCTAATACTCAGTGTGCTGGACTGTGGAATACAGTTGCATTACGAGCATTCCGTTTCTCGAGTAAGATCAAATATATATCACTTGTAGACAATCGTATAGGTAACCACTGTCGGTTAGTCATCTTGGCTGCTGCTTCGGCGTCGTTGTTTGATTAACCACAGTACGAACTGCTTACGTGACGCTCGAATCACCACTTTTTGGTGTGCCAATGGACTGTGGTTCGTAGTCTGAGATCTTACGAATGCTACAACCAGCAAACTGGGCTCGAAGTGCACTGACGACCGTGCTGCGAGTGGTAGGCCTCAGACGATCCAAATAACAAAAATCATTGAAATGATCAAGTACTGTTGATTGTTGAATGTAAGGATATCTATCTATATTATTTGCTACGGTTTTTGAGGCATTTGAAGCGACAGCATCGTTTGTTTTGAGTCAGCATTTCGGCAGGCAATACAACTTTGTACGTAGTCTCTTACGGAACTTGACATCTGAGGCGAAGAGAAGAGTTCCTTCGTCGTCATCATCACGATAACCATACACAGCAATACATCATTGGTTCTCATTAATGCCTAACTGCAATACAACCATGGAGAGAAAAGCAAACCCTAGCCAGAAAAAAAAAACAGAAAGAAAGCGAAAGGAACCTGACCACGAAAAATAGCCACGTTTATAATTAAACATTCAAGACCAAGGTACCTACATATTGTAAATAAACAATCGAACTACAATTGGGAGTAAAACGACATCAGCAAGACATCTTCCATACGGCTTTCAATAGCCCGCGTCAGTGAGTGTGCTTACTTCACAGAAAACTCGGACGCACAACGACGACATTCACGTCACTGCGTTCGATTGGCACCTGGATATAGCTGTTCACTCCCGTATATGCCAAGTGAACATGCTCCAAAATATTTCGCTAAAATGTTCCCCTTCGGAGAGTAAACCATCTTAAGAATGAAGTGATCAGTCAATAAAGGATAAGGCTAGTTTTTCGAGTAACTCTTTTCCATTGTTCGACCAACCGTTTCTAAATGTTCCCGCCAGTAGCTATAACGCAGCATTTTGCGAGGTTATTTCATTCCAGTCTGTGACTAAGGCAGCTTCCGTCATAGTGTAATCTATAGCCGCCAGTGACAAAATAAAACTGTTCGAAGGATGAGCGTTTTGCACAAGCTCTGCACAGCATGTCAGCTACATGCATATAAGTCCCCGGTTGGTAGACCAAGTCAACGTCTTATTTGTACATTTTGATCAGTATTCTCTGTAGCCTTGTTGGTGAGGCGGATAACAGTTACCTCACTTTTGAAATTAACGATTTGTCATCAGTGAGCCATTGTTTCCTGACCGAAGGTATAAGGACCAAATCGTTCCAGGGCAAATATCGCTGTCAACATTACATCCTCAAATTGCGTATAGTTACGCTACGCGGATGAGAAGTTGCTGCTTCGGTAATTTATCGATCTTCTGATTTATAATAATATTCCCATCACACTGAATAAATAGCGGCAGTGACGGATTGTAGTAGTTCAGTATAGGAGCCTCGGTAATAACTCTTATTTTATTCAGTGTTGTCTGTTGTTGCGGATGGGAGGCAACATATCGGACAAGTTTGGAAGGGATCGGCTTAAGTTATTTACCATACCATTCGGTCATGACATTGGCTTCACATGCTCAAGAGCTGGCAACCGGATGATTACCTACTCGAAGTATATTTTGAGTCCATTTGACGTCAGCAACTGTCCACGTGACAGACGAATTCACTGGTCCATGCAATGCCTTAGTGATGTCTTTAGGGTTCGGTCATCACCCATCATTGTTTTCCAAAAAATTAACAGGTCGTCTGCGACACACGTGACTTCCTTCAATCTGTAGGCGTCTGAAGTAACCGGTTTTGAAAATTTTCGCTAGACACACCCAGTTCGAACGCCGAAAGTAAACAACGCAAATGTTCAAAAAGGGTTCTAAATGTGGTGAAGTAACTGGACGGTTCGTCTATTTCTAACTGTCAAGAAGCCGCAAATGAGCATGCTTTGTGAGAAAGTGAACTTAACACAGTTCCGGAAGAATGTCATTGATGGTTGACAAGCGGTAACACTCTCTTTGATGCGCCATACTCAGTGATTTGAGATCGATACATAAACGTATAACACCAGGCTTTTTTAAACCTACAGCAATCCGACTGATTAAGTATATCGGTTTCTCTACCGGAACAACCACGTTAATTTGGAGTAGCCGGTTCAATTCCGCATTACACTTATCACGCATGACCAACGGAATCCCTCGGAGTGGTGGCGAAACAGGAACGGCTTTGCTAACCATGGATAGCTTGACGGTGCACGGGCTGTGACCGAGAATCCAATCAGAAACTCAGTAATGATTAAAACTATCTGAATTGGCAAATTCCTGTGGAAATCCACCACGGTTAGTAGTGGTGAAACCCATCAACACCTAAAATGGACGTTAAATCACGATCGAACACAAAAAATCAAGCCTGAAAATTTGTTCATACTTCAGAGTAACGACAGGCAATGTTATAACTCCCTTGACGCTTGTCGTTGCACCATTCCATATTTCAGTTGTGCATTTGATTCACGTATGTTAGCCAACTCGATCAAATCCGATAATACAAGCAATTTCGCACAGATCCCTTCCTGTCTGTTTGATCCGCTAAGTCAGTCTATCAACTCAGTGTCGTCTTCGTCGATCAGACTGAATGTAAGCGGCCTGGTGAAATGGTTCTTTTCCGGCACTTCATGCATGTCTTTCCGAAGGCCGGACACTTTCCTTCTTCAGGATGTCTGCTCCCGAAAAAATTTGCACAAGACCGGTACAAATTTTCCTTCATCGCTGTTCACAGGCCAAGGTCCGCATCCAAAGCCATCATTCTCTGTTCCAGATACCGATACATTGGGCAAGCATCAATGCCGAAATGTTCATCAACTTTTTCATCAAAGCTGAATTCTGAACGCTCACGACCGTTCTTTCTCGAATAAGTGGGTCATTCAAGTAGTGAAAGGAAATGAATGATCGCAATTTTCTTTAGAGTGGTTACGAACTGATTTATTGTTTTTCCGGATTGCCGATTCATCTCGAAAAACTGGGAGCGTTCGAACGTTTCGTTTGTTTGCCCGAAACAATAATCTTCTATTTCGTGAATGAGCACGCTCGGTTCGTTTCTGTTCGCTCCGTTCGTGAAGGTTAGATTTCGAAGAATTTGCTTTCCTCCATTTTCGACTGCATGTCAAAACACAGCCAACCGGTCTCCCTTAGTGGCCACCGATAGACTGACCAAATAAAAATGTTCACATTTCCCCTCTATAGAGACAAGCTGCCATCAGGCTTATTTCTATTGTTCACATTCAGCGGTTCAAGCAGAACAATCGCCAGCGGGTCTGTCATGCTGTTAACACCGTGAACTGCTGTTCTTTTTTTTCCTGACACTCGCAACCTTCCGAAATGAAATCAAAGGCTGAACTTCTGGTGTAAAACGAATTTCAGTTTTAATGCGTTTCCATGGAGTAACTTATAGACAAGCATTGCTAAATTGAAGGAATACAACTGGTGTCGAAGCCTCGGATTCCCTAGTGGTTGGCTCAGCTGGTAGCTTTTCCGTTTTATCACGACACATTTAAACAAGTTGTATTTCTCCGGTTGCCCGTTGTTGCATAATCCGATGGTTTGCCAGAGTGTCAAAATCATACTTTGAAATAAATACGCTTTACCATTCAACAGAAAACATCGGAATTTTTCCAATGTCGTTTGTTCTTAGCAAGCTGCATCGTCATAACCTGAGTCAGCATCAATGAATGACAAACTGCTGGACAAGCTCGTTAAAAAGAAGATGAGGATGTTGGATGATCAGACTAGACTCGTAAACGGCGACAACTAGTGCTATTGCCAACTATCTATTTGAAATTCGTATAACCGTTTCACCACGACTAGTTTTTCTCGTCGATAAATGTCGCGTCACTTAAGTGAACAGTCTACAGGAAACATCGTTCGGCTCCCTTTGAGCGTAGCTGACTTCAGTGTTCGTTAAGAGAGGACAACCATTTCGTTTTCCAATAAGTCCGCAGAGAAATTTTGTCGAATATCCTTTGTGGAATTGTTATTAAAGTGTAACCCAAGTTATCAGTTTGAATACAAGAACAATCAGGGCTTAAAGAATGCCGGTCGGTCGTACCAAGTAGCAGAACCGCTTGATGACTGCAGTATTGTGAAGAACTATCATGCATTCAAACTTAATCTTTTACACATCACGATACGGCGACAGGCAGCAAAAGACTATCCAAAAAATCATGTGTTATGACATTATCCAATGTATGGGCGATACTCATCGACTGGTAAATTAATGATCGATACATTCATCGTAACCAGTCGAGGGTGTGACATGGGTAACTCGTTAAAGCATGACAGATACGACGCTTCCTTTGTGAGACAAGTAAAGTAAACAATATGCTGTATGAACCTAACACGTAAATTTCCAGCTTTTTACGTACAAGTGGAGGACAATTAACAGAAAGTGCCTGAGTCACATAATAACAATGACCATCGTGATATTCGTTGAAAAGTTAAGGAAAAGGGTCATGCTCAATATCAACTGTGAAAAAAATCGACCGATTAGGTTTTATGGCTAATTCGGGAATATGAATGGCAGGCGGTATGCGTAGGAGTCGAGTTGAATAAAGAATAACAAAAGAAGACCGGTCACGAATGCTGCGATCGAGTGATGGACGAAAGAGATCTAGATAAAAAGGCTGGGTTGAATCATAAGGGATATTTGATGAAAAGTGTGTGCATGTTGCAAAGTGATGAGGAACAACAAAATCAACGAACTGTTTAAGGAGAATACCAGTGTAACGGGATGAACGTTTTGGGGATTTGGTAAAATGTATACCGTTTTCCGACAACAAACTCGGGAAAACAACTGGCGAACAACAGATCCAGTAAGAGATTGCACACACCTTGATAAATCGGCTAACCAAGTGGGGTGGAATGGAGAGAAAATTCAAGTTCCGGACAGAAAATAGGAGCTTTCGGACTTTGGTGTAAACCTCAATAGCATGAAGTCATCATGTTATCTTGTTACTTAAAGTAAACCCAACATACTGACCAAAGAACAGTTCAATCAAGGATTTATTATTTACGCGATGGGAGGAGAATGCGTTATAAAATTTATATTGATTTCCTTCCATGATTGTAAACAAAAAGTAAACACATCTGGATGTGCTAGAAGGCAAAATGCGGGACTACCACCAACTTGTTGGTTCGGTACATCAACGAGACACTATACAGGCAATTTAAACCGACCTGGATGCAAGTGCCTCGTATGAGATCTTTGAAAACGCACAAAGACCACGTTCCTTTACAACCATAAAACTGGGCATGAATAACTCCTCTTCTCACAAGGTTGCTCGCTGGCTGGTGGAATTGCTCTACCCAGGGCACAATATGATAACACCGTATTGTATCACGTATACCATCTGACCTGATGAATGCCTTGGAAAACGTTTCCATGAGTGTAACAACAATGTTTTCCACACACTGAAAATCGCCTTTCACCAATGCCCTTCAAACGAGACTGTTGATTCTTTGTGTAAGTTTATTATAGTACAGAATCCTTCCATCTCAATCTCTCCTCAATATGAAACGGAATATTTTTTATGCATATTTCATCTGAACTTGAAGGACCTCATTTTAGGCAAGTTGATGGAGAAGCTGTAAGGCCAACACTTGACGACATTTTTCTAGAAATGATAGAACGATTATTTTTTCGATTCAACTACATGTCACAGACGACGTCACAGTGATAACATTTTGATTTTGACCAACTATGAGCATTTAATAATGTGAATTCCTTACACTTTCCGCTGTCTGTTACTTTTACGACGTCTTACCCATTCGACAACCAAAACAGGTATAGCGCCACTCTGTTTTATCACAATTTCACTTGGTGTGGTCATTATATCTAATTTGTCCGTTTTGCGCAAGTCAACTAGGAACTCGAGTTGGTTATAACAGTATTCGGTCGAACGGGCCAAATACGCTTGGCGATATGCTATTTTTGAGCAATAGTGTTTAAAGAAGACGCTCCTTTCTAATGGATATTTGCAAACGTTTATCAGCATTCATAGCAAGCCAAATTGGTGGTTAACACTGTGCCCGAAAAAGGATGTTTTCTAACAATTGCCAGTTCGAGATCACCTGGCCAACACAGTTCAGCATAGGTTTTAATACGTCCTATCTCGAACATATCCTTCAGGTAAACTGTGCCCCTTACAATCGACCAAGGGAGTAAGTCTGAGTAATGCTAAACGATGTTCATATGATCATTCTGTCTTTTTTGTTGCCCATCAGTTAATCTGCAGTTGCAAGAACACAATGGTAGAACGGGTCGACGCTCTTGCCAGCGAATATCAGAACAGATCCGCAAGTGACTGATCAGTTCTGTGGAACAAAGCATTAGCATGGCGGACGACAAACAACATAATCTATCATCCTCAACTTTTAGGCACATTCCGATGAATGGTCACAGAGTGAACACGATCAATTCTTTCACTGTTTTGTCACATAATTTAAACCCGAAACGTCTGGCTATCAACGAGGTCTAATTGATTAAAGATGGAAGACCAGTTTCGTGCACGCAAAAATGACTGATTCAGACTGCATTTCTTGCTTGGTAGTGAACCTCTGACCTGTAATATTTTATCCGATCAACTGTACGCCAATAGCATTACATATGAAAGCTTGGATTGATTGTTTTAAGAAAACGGCTGAAGACAATAAACGAAGTGTTGACATCCCATAACAGATTCTGATGAACTGAATATAGAAGATTTAGTGTTTCAATTCTTTGTTGTTTGGAACACTGAGTTAACTCAGCTATCGGTTTGCATGGAAATTCCGCATATTTCTTGGAAATTATCAGCGATAAGCCATCAGAGCTGTTTGCTTTGCTGAATTCCAACCGGATACGTACTCTGTAAACAGCTGAGCACTCGATGGGAGTAGACGAATCAGTGAAAAAAGAGGTGATAAGAGCTGGGAAGGAATTATTTGTTATCCTGTTCCACTTATGGTACAGCTTTTTGACGTCGACAACCGATTTACCGGGATCATTTTGGAGGACGGTGATCGAAACACTTCCAGTAAACTTACGACGAAATATTGCTACAGATTCCAAATAAGAACATCTTTCGTTAACAGTGGGGAAAGAATCATCGCTACGGCGTACACAAGCCATGCACACCATACGATCCGTCTACTACGAGAGAGTATGATTAATGGGAAGATGTGATTGGAAAATCAATGCTCAAGAGAAGCAAACTTGGTTGATGACTCAATAGAAACAAGGCAGCCGTGAAAGTCGAACAGTCGGTTACAGCTAAGCACAGAGAATGGAAAATTGCGACTGAGTAGCATATTAATTAATCGAAGATGCTTCCGGCGACACTGGAACTGAGCAAACAGGCCCTCAATGTTTTATTGTGCGTGGCCGACCAACTACTGAACATAAAAAATGTTCAAGAATGGTGCCTAAAATTTGCGTCCAACCCATTTGCCACAATCAGCAGGGTCTAGATTTACAAAAAATCTTCTGCAGTACAAGTTTACTTTTGTATGGCATGGTAACTCATGTTTCATCTGTCTAAGATAAAGTACGCCATATAATTATTACGCCACTCACACTGCTGGTAGTATATCTGATCATTTTCAACCTGTACAGTTAAGTCTTTCGTACAAGTAGGCGAAAGTACAAACCATAACGTTTGACATTAGTTCCGATAATGAAAGCTAAATTAAACCAACGATAGGCGTAAAACGCGAGAACGGATATGGAAAAATTGCGGACAAACTCGCTTGCAGTGAAATCGTGTTACAAAGGATAGTACTGCAGGTATCGGCCACAGCACGAGATCGACCGATTATAACCAAATCTTCACTAGAATTAACCACCACTGAAGCTGTTCAAGGAAAATATGCTACCCTGAAAATTATTCACGCGATTCGGTGGGTGTTGTTCAGCATGAGATCGATAGTGAGTGCATGCTTGTCAATGTGAGCTAGTTGAACAAGCCCTATAAATTTACTTGTGTACGAATTCGGTGATTATCATTGCATTATTACGGCCTAAACACGTCATATGGAATACAATGCTTGGAGCAAAGAAGCATACTGATCGATAATGAAACGACGAGTGAGAGGGAAATGGTCAGATGTTTGAACAGATCTAAAACGATTGTCAACACATTCTCGACAGATCCCATTTCACATTGCGTCGACTAACGGTGACACAGGTGGATGGCTTTACTTAGACATGCTCTATGGGAATAATCATCCGTTCTGTTTCGATTATGTTATTTGGCGCTTACCATCTGGAAGGGATACCGAAACTACGAGAACGTGTACGATAGGTGTAGAAACTGGTCGACAATATGCCACGCTTAATTTGTCAGAGATTGAAGCGTAAACACTACTCGTGAATCACACGTACAACGTCAACTGAAGAAGAAACGCCATGTAACTCGGAGTAATCGTTGGGACAATGAGAAAGAAAAAGTCTAATCGAGAAGGCTACTGGTAAGAACAAAGAAATAATTCACTTCTTAAAAACATTCGTGATGTGGGTAGCTTTCGTGTGAAGAGACAACTGCGATCAATTGTGGGTGGTGTTCGATCTACATGAAGAAAACCAATATCCCCTCTTATTCATCAGTACTCAAAATGTCCCGCAACAAGTTAATGATTTCTGTGATTTCGACTTCGAAAGAAGTTCTAGTCGAAAGGTCATCAATTGGAGTCAATAGGGCAGCTACTGTCTACCATCGAGAGGAGTGGATTATCAGAGCATTACTCACAAGTGGTTGACTGTTCACATATGATGATTCAGTCGTGCCTAATTTGAAGTCAATGGCGCAATGATCAACACAGTTGCCACATAAAAGCACGGCAAGAGTTCTATTCCCAGCCGTGGTAAAAGTATGCAATACTGACGAGCTCTAATAAGAGCGAAACGCGAGGCTATTGTTTTGTTTCGAAAGAGGTTGACTAGAAAGTCTGCGGGAATGTGACAACTGTTATCAATCGTGAGTGTATCGAATTTCGAAGTTCAGTCATGTGAAAATCCGACCCAATCCAATTCTCCCAAACGTTTATTCCTGTATATTTTACTGACCCTGTCTTTGGCTGTTATTTGGACCTTGACCTAGATGTTTTTGTCTTATCGTGTCAATTGACGGTTTTGCGAATAGCCAATTGCCGCTTGTTGTACTTTGCTTGAATGGTGTGTGCATTTACTTTTTGAAGCTCGGCTCGTCCCTATTGTTTTTGGACCTATTGACTGCTCGGAAGAACTCAGTTGGGTATGAATGTCATATTATGTGATTGTGGTTCATCTTTGGCCTATTTAGGATCAAACTGTAATTATCTCCCGGAAACGATCTGTCGATCGAAACTGGTGAAGTTGTCTACTTAGTAACTTTGATAGTGTTCAATAGTACCGTGGCATTATGAACGAATCTTGCTTTGACTATTTGGAATCGTTAGTTTATTGATAAGCGTTGCTCAACGTCCTCTTGGAAGATCGTACAGTGAGTGACGTTCAATTTATCTGAAATAGTAACGCTGAACAGAATACTGAAGTCAACTGCCTACAATCATATATCTGAAGCGTATCTTTGGCATTTTTTGATCAATTGCACGTTACAGACTGCATCTTCAAATAAGATAGCATACATACATGTGTCCCTTCTACCTGGTCGGACATACTAAACGTAAACTTAATGTCTAGACTGGCCAGTACGAAGCTCTGATTACACCACAGAAGAAGCACACGGTCTCATCACGAACTTACAGTGGACGCGGTTTGTATCATAAGGAGAAGCCTAAAAGCCAACTTTTGCAAGATAAATAATAATATAATACAATAAATGAATGATGGCGCAGCAATAAAATCAATACAACGAAAGAGATGGCACATAATTGGCCAGTCTTTGCGAATTTTACCCCAGAGTTCGGAGCTCTTAAATGGTTACATAACAAAAATCTCAAACCTGTTTATGTGTTAAACGACCATTGTCGACTCCATTTGACTTTAACGGTAAAAACACCAAACTGTTTCATATGTTTACGCCGAAAACGAACTTCATTGGTCTAAAGCGGCGAGGTAAAAGAACGTGGAAATGAGTGATCTTACAACTGCTTCGTGCACTACATGAATGATACCGCCTAGTCTACGTACAACAGCCTACAAGACTAAGCAACAACAGTGTAGCGTAAGGTCCTTAGAACGCACTTGCTCAAAAATAGTATGTGGGTGTAGTATTCAAAATTCCGCTGGATTCGACAGCACCGAAGAAACCTCATATATTTATTACGTTACCCGCGCAGTAGTTAACCACAACTGTGCACATACTCCCGCTACAAAGTAAACAGTATGTCAGAAATCATCCACAGGATTGATGGCTCAAGGATTTTCAACATATAAACTCGTTAATACGGCATAATGCAACCGCACAGTCCAATGGGATTTGCAGCAAAAACGCAAGACGACCTAACAACTCACCTGTGTTGAGTAGTGTTGTCCTGTGGTTTGTGACTGGCTAGCACCGGTAGCTGCGGCAGCAGCCGCAGCAGCAGCGGCAGCTACCGCTGCCACAAGTGCTTGTTGTTGTTGATTCAAAAATTGACCAGGATGTCCAATGTTAGATGAGTAGGCGGCCGTCGTTGTAGTTGGGAGTTGAGGGGTCTGTAATCAAATGAATACGCAGAACACATTCCCAAAAGGTGGTTATTCAAAATAAGCACATGCGACCAGTTGGTGAAACATCCTTCCAAAGTTACCGTATCATTAGTACAAAAACTGAATGCTTTCACCGAACTGTTATAAACGTTAATGTGTGAAGAATGCTAACAATAAGCACATTTTTGGTTAAAAACCCGTTTTTAAAACCTGATGAGAAATTGTACCTGATAGATACAAACAATGTGCTTCGTTAAGAGGGAATACAACTCACCCTGATCAGTGGCGGAAACATTGAAAACAAAACAAACCTCCACAATACTTAGCCCATTTTAGAAACAGATTGAGTTCAAAGCACGAGACTCTCGAACTGCATATCATTAACAGACAGAGAACCGCCACAAGGTTTTTGAATTGAAAACGAGAACAAAACTCGACAAAATGGCGCCAAACTAGACTACGCATTGTCTAGGGGCGCAGCCATCCGTGCGGATCGGGTACACGGTTGACTGCCGCGGTCAGGAAATTCTAGACAATCTGAAAAGCATAACGGGCTAGCAATCGAATATGGCGTGCGTGACTGCGCGCTCGATATAAAGGAGCACACGTGCGTGTGTGCGCACACACGCAACGTCACAGAATGAGGTATGCAAAAATGGAGTTGTTTTATAGACCGACTGGCTATCCATACTTATAGTGAGACAAGGACGCCTAAATGTCGCTATAAGCTATACGAATTCACAGTATCGATCAATGTCGTCTGGATGCACTAGGACAGTCTATAAAGAAGCCAAATGCCAAACACACGGTTCGAGTCCTAATTAAATAGAATGTTTCTGCATAGAACAGGGTAGCTTGATGACGCACAACTTCAGCAGACTGTACGTTCTTCTTTCAGAAGAGAGAAGGCAAATGATCAGTTGTAATACGCTAGACGCTAAGAATTCATAATTTCAGAACAAACGTGTACGAAATCGGAAACGGTGAAGTTCTACTGGTGATGCAGCGTTTTCAGACGGAGTGAAAGACAATTCTGTAGGTAAATGAAACAACTGCGGGTACAAGAGGTTCACTGGGACTTTGTATGCACAACCAAAGTGGTACAGACCCTAAAAATGGAAAGCTACAAGGTCTGGATTGCCCGACATAGAGATTGAAACAGCGTACAGAACAGTCATAGCGATCAATCTACCCATCGTAAACAGATACATACAAACATGTCAAGCTTGGTTTCAAACAACACTGTATCCACGTACAGTAGACAATTGGTGAACAGCAGAAAACAAACGTTGTTACATTGCTGATAAATTATTGGGGATTGGAATAGTTTGAAGTTGAACATCAAACACACATGACAGTAGCCATCGCATTCAGACAGACTTTTCAACTGAACCTCTTCGAAAGTAAGCACTAGATTTCAGTTTCCTTCTTATCGGAGCTCGTAAGTAGTGTACATCCCTGTCAAAAACAGAGACCAAAACATCAGTTATGCTTTCATAAAGCAACCTGCTGACCACTGCACCACTGACCACATAGTAGGCACGGCTGACTCTCCATAGGTAAACGCCCACCTACGTTTGGCTGAGCGTAATTCACAGATTGCCAGATCGTTTTGATATGAGACATTTCATGTCTGTTAGTTTCCATCGATGAACCCGCGATTACAATTTTCGAGACAGGTCAAAATCTCCAGTTTCATTAAGCCCACTAAGCAAAACATTAGATCGTTGATGAGATCATGGATTTGGTTAGTGTGGTCGCAGCTTTCGCAGTCAGACCACTAACATCCAGATAAAACTGCGTGGTGGTCAAGCAACAACGCGATCAAGACACACGAAGATCCTGACTGTTTCCCTGATTAAAGTGGACGCCTGTCTGCTCGTAAATTATTCAAATCGCCGGCTAGAAGAGCTACCTGAAGTGGTGCTACAAACTACTGAAAAAAAAATATGCTGGTTCGTCCGCAGAGTAGTAATGGGCTCAAAATAAATCGAATCCTCCAACTTGCAATGAAGAAAAGTGAAAATCTTGGTCCCGAATCAAATGACGGGTACAAACAGTCACTCTGTCCCGCTCCAAAACGTGTGTGGGTATTTATTTGGTGCACAGCGATTTCGAATAAGAAAATTGAAGGAGAATTACTAAAAATAGTAGTTAAGGTCACTAAGCCACCAAGGGGTATAGCGGAATAAAGGTAGAGTAGGCATTTAAAAAAAGGTGAAGGTTACCTCCGGATGGGACTGCCTAACAGATGACAATGTGTCGCGTTCAACGGTGTGCCTGCATCCACACCATTTCCAGTTCTTTCGGCTAAACTTATTTTATCAATTCTTAAACATTTTGGTAACGTTTTGTTCTTCTAGGATATTTCACATCAGTCTTGAAGCAACCGGCAAACATCAGAACACGTAGATCTTATCAATTTGGTAAATGCCAGTCATCATCCGACCGATTAAGTTGAGTTACACAAACGACTAGATCGACTTAACCCTCCCGCCGATCGAATAACATGTATCAGAATTACAATGATTGCATTCTCCTCTCAATAGTAATCGATTTGCCGACAAGTTTATCTGACTGGATATATCGATTTCATGCCTACTTTGTGCAAACATACCACTGAATCGTCAAAACGTGAACATCACACTGGATTTTGTTAGGACAATGACCCATTACCTTCAGAGTCGTATAGTTCCATACGTCACACAAGCTCTAAATACCCCGACAGCTGTAACTACTTCCTTTGATCAGACGAAGGCTATTCATCAAAAACGAAAGGTTGCCATGTATGCGATCCTCGAAAAAAGTGTTTCAAGACAGAAAATCATTTAAAAAATACTAACGACCAACGACGGGTGTGCAGTAGAGCCAACGCTGGAGAATATAGAAGAGCACAGACATTTACCAATTTTAAAACAGTCAACGGAGAACTTAATAGCATGGTCAGACGTCTAAGCCGGTAACCGCGCGAACGAGTGAGCTAGCACAAAGCCACTGGATGTGTCCCTAGCTTGCACAGTGGAGAACGGCCTTCCGCGCTAGAACGAACTATGAAATAGGCGGGGCTCTCCTGGAGAATAAGCGGTCACGACAGCACCACCACAACGTGATGGATTCACGATTGGCAGACAGGTCTCCTACAGAATATCACATAAGCTCGTTGATGGTAATACGACATGTAAGTTACCCTACCACAAAAGGGTTCCAGATGACACAACAGGAGCACATGGGCTCCCGGAAAACATCGTTCATTTGACAAGCTGTCCTCCCTAGGATACACGGATATTTCCGGACCCCGCCAACCACGAACAACTCGCGATGATGGCGTCGAAACTACAATGTTGGTCACCAGTTCGAACGGGTGAGAAAGGTGCGACTGGTACCCTGAATACCTAAGACCCATTCAAAGGGAACAGTCACCAATTTGGTCACTTGCCCTCAGAAACAAGAGAAAAGCGTAGCATTCAGCCCTGTCGTTTTCGGACTTTCTGGTTGGACAAATTTAATACACCTACCTTGTGGAATACTTGAACTACTACGGTACTTCCGTCGCAAATTAATGCAGAGTGCATTGAGCATCCTGGGTGGATGAGGACGCACGGATCGAACTGCTTACAGTCATTGCCTCGTGGGTTAGGTTTCTCTGAACCAAATGCTAAGGGTGGGGTCTCCCAAGTTAACCCCCTTCTTCAGCCTGTGCAACTATCCTGCCTCCACAATGACGGGATAATGCTAATTATGAACCTTGTCATACGTTTTTATCGTAATTAGCTGACCGAAGTGTAGGCGGACGGCCTTGGTCCCAAGACACATTCGATCGCACCAAACCGAACAAATTGAGCTTGCGTTCTTTCGTTAAACAACTCTTCAATTGATGAACCCCAATCTAGGCTTTGCACACACACACACACACATACATACATCAAAGACTTGTCTCATGCGCTGTTCGCAGAATACGTCACAGCTAGAATTACACTGCGCCAATCACAAAGATGGTACTTTCGCTTGATGAACATAACGCCCAAGTTAGACACCCGGGCACCATTTACACCTGACACCTTCAGTGTTCGAACACTGATAGACCAGCAGGCAGTTTGAAACGCATCTCAGAGATTCTCGCCGTCGAAATCCGCTGTCTTGTCAAAACCTTACGTCAGGATCCAAACGTATTGTGACAACTTCCATCTTTACCAGCCGCCATATTAGGCGCATATCAACAGAACCTTCGGTTCAAGACGCCGGCCAGGCCGGAGATAGAATTGCCATTAGCGATTAGGCAGAGAGAACGTCATTTCACAGGATACCCGTCAACAGCCGTATTCATGTCAACAAAATCGAAAGTACAGTTACAGCATCGAGAGACACTCCCAACACGACCGTTCGAACTTGTTAATGATTGCCGGAATAATGTATCAAGCAGCGAGTGCAATTCACACCGCGAGATTACTCGCTTGGAAATCCGGAAATAACCACGACAGAATCGCGAGGCCTGATGAATACAACGGAAGATCCAGAGGAAACAAGCCGCTACTTTCGGAAACTCTAGAAAACATTTCCATCTTATCAGAGCAACGGGTAGTAGAATGCCAGGTGTAAACAAGGTAGCCTGTAATCATACCCATCATCATAGACAGTAATACATCAGTGGTTCACACTGATGCTTAACTGTCACACAACCAAAAAGAAACTAACTGTGTTTAGGAAGAGAGAATAAAAAAGCGAAAAGGGAAGGGACCAAACTACTAAAAACCAATAGATACGTCTATATTCAAGCATACAACATCAAGGCGCCTACAACTTACAAACAAACAACCGAGCTGTAAGTGAAAGTAAGGCGTCATCAGCAAGACAGCTTTCACTGCCCCGGGTCATTAAGTGCACTCACTTCACAGACAACTCGGACAAACAACGACAACATTCACGCCACTGAATCCCATTAACTGTCATCTCACATAAGGTCTCAAGCCACTGACTCAGTGAGTCGCGAGGGTTCCAGCCCGGCAGACGAACCAGATCTACAGTGATCAATCCCGTCGTGAACCATTCCATTTGCCTACGCCAGGTCATCATTTGTCCACCTCGCACATTTCGCCAGTTGGCCGAAGCGTCGACAAACAGTGCTCGGTGTGACAAACGACTAGCTGGTATCCTTAGTACACGACCTAACCATCTCAGTCTGTGTAAATGTAGCGACTGAACAAAAGAACTCGATTGACAATCAGTGCCAAACACCCGCCTCCTAACCTGTTCGTTGCTTACTCACTGGTGCCATCCGATACGAGAGACTGAACGTAGACATCGGTGATCAAATACCTGAAGATGGTTCACGTCTTCTACCCTGAGCGACCAGATTTCGCTGCCGTAAAGTAATACAGCCCTCACTGTTGTCTGATATACGCGACCTACAAGCTTCAGAGAAATACCTTTATCGCCACATGTGCCTTAGATTAGTAAACACTGCTCCAGCCCTGGAAACACCCGCCCCTATGACTTCATCATCTAACATTAAATCTACGTAATCACAGCAATCCTGCAGAAGCACTTTGCATTTCGAGGCTGCAAAGCACATTCAGAAGTACTTAGCAGAATGCAAAATTGCGTTCAACGTTGTCTGTGCCGCTTGAAAGTTGTCAAACAACAAAACCTCATCGACAGCATAATCAAGATCACTCAGCCTTCCACCATGTAGGAGATCCACATCGGCATCATTCGAGTACCGCAAACAGTCCTCCATTAGTTCATCCATGACGAAATTGAACAAAAATGGTGAAAGGAGACAGCCTTGATGAACGGCGCTTCTGGTGCTGAAACTGTCAGACAGCTCACTGTAAACCCTAACCTGAGCCGATGTATGGGAGTAAAGCGCCGACAGTATGTTCACATTCTTGGTCGGTACACCCCTGCGTTTAGGCGACTATAAAAATGTAACGCACCTTTATGATCGAGAAATACGGTAATTGTTGGTCGGTGGTATGCATGACGCCGATCCACAGTTTGATGGAGTAAATGTCTGACTAACACATTCTTGTTCAGCGCGAAACCTTGCCTGTTCTTCCTCAATGTTTGACGCTCGAGCGGCACTGAGTCGACGAGATATAGTGGATGCCTGAACACTAGGAATAATTGTGTTCGGGCTAATCCCTGTACGGCTTTCACAAGAGACCCTGACATCCTTCTTGAATGTGAGGCTAATTCTTAGGTGGCCTATGCATGGAGTAATGGACTCCTGCATCTGCACAAGTTGAAAAAAGCGAGCGAAGGTCTCTATCAACGTCTGTTCACCTTCCTTGAAACGAGCTAACACGAGATTATTTGGGTGAGCACTCACGTTACGTTTGAGAGCCGAAATGCAGTTGTGGACCTCAGTCTTAATCGGTTGTGCTGAACCTAAAGACTACCGAACTATACTACAGGAACACAACAAATGCAAAAGGCAAGCTAAATCGACCATCAAAATGTTTCACTCACCACTCCAACCTTATAAATCTACTACCAATAAGTGTGTCATCTCTCTCCCTCATAGCTTCACTGACAGACAGTCAGTTTACACCAACAGTGCAGATAGGCCTGAACAGTCTGCCGACACTCTTTGAATTAAAACCTGTTTCTAATCTATTAACCTTCCTCACTAGTAAAACTTTACGATCAGCATTTAGACTACGCTTTAGCTTCCTAAAGATATCTCTTCTAAACTTGTCACATAAACCACCAACAGGAATGTTCCGTCTGGATTCTAATAACTCCAACGATTTCTCCGAAATCAAATGCTTGTTCAACTCAAGGACCACCCATTGCGCCGCATGCTATAGTACCTGCTTTCCCAATGGCCTGTGACATTTCAGTCCAGCAGCTATTACGATTCTCAGGATGAGAATTGCTAAGCCTGATTTCTAACCGCGTCTGCTACTTATGTTTCAATGACCATATAGCCACCTTCTCAACACTCACCCGTCGTTGTCGGTTATGTCCTTCCCCAGCGAAAGTAAAGACAAAACGCCAACATACCAACGCATAATCAGAGTCCAAGTAGGTGCTCAAATAAGACAGTCATAAACGGAGCACCGTCACCTACAAATAACAGCTACGTGGTGTATCTGAAACAAGCTTCGATTCGGAGAAGGTGAGCAACAAATATCACAATGACGTGCACAATGCCCAACACCAGTGCTGGCTAAAAGTAACAGATGATCAGCGCACACCCGTAATAGTCGCTCGCCACTGTCCGAGCGGTCTGACGTCATCTCAAACCGACCACCTAAACGAGATTCGGCTTCACCAAGGCGGCCGACCTGGACGTTCACATCACCGGCCGGAACGACTATATCAAAGCCACGCCGACCGAAGGAGAGCGGCCAGATCCGAGTAAAATGCGTCTTTGATGCCCACGTCACTGCAGTCAGTTAGAACATAGGCAGATACACTGAAATCATTTCTGAAGGTTTTGTGTCCAAACCTGGTCTTAACAGAACCTGCCAAACAGACAGCACAAAGCATACCGTCAACAGAAATCCAATCTACCAGTGAGGCTGCGGTCATAGTGCTGCGGATCATACCTACTCCAACCTGACCTGTAACGGCAGAGGTGGAGTCACCAGAAGTGTATAACAAGTATCGGGTAGACAATGCGGATGCTGTTAGTTTTATACGCTGACTGCTGTCCTGGATTCTGGTTTCCGAGATACAGCAGACATCGACATGCAACGAGTCTAACGTTCTTGTGAGAGACGCCTGTTGATCTATCTGTCTCAGCGTGCGAACATTGAAAGCACCTATATTAATTCGCATTCTAGGTCTAAGCAAGGAACGACAGAGGCCTAAAGCTAAATGGCAAGAGATGGGATTTACTGACACAGTGTTACTATGATCAGCCATACCTGCCGTGGGACCTGTTGAGCAATTTCTAGAAACGACGGTGGGGATGGGTCAGCAATAGCGTATTTTCACCTATCCACCCTGCTGCATGCAACAGATAGGGCGACACGGTTTATTCCGTAAGACGGCCAATGCAGTGTGGAATTAATAGTGTTGTGAGTATTCATGTTGTCACAGCGTGCTTGGACCTTGACGCGATGAGACGACTTGCACATCTGGATGTCCTACTGGTCTATACTGGACGGTGTGATGATGACACCGACAGTCACATATACCAGGCAGACTAAACAGGCACAGATCTGACAAACCACAGTCTCTTGGTCTTCTAAGTTGGAGGTTGGAAGAAGGTTGGCATCTTTTCCTGAAAAAGTATCGGCTTTTGGCACACTGTCGATCACCCACTGTCTTACGGTATAGGCTTTTGAGCCAAATTATCTGGTTCAGAACCGTAGTCGTTCTATAATCTCGATCTGGGCGTTCCGGCAGTATGCCGTATACATATACTACTATACCTAGAGATAGAAGGAAAAATAAGTACAGAAACCACGTGAGTAAATTATCACCACTCTTACTAGAAACAGCAGCAGCAATATTCCAACGGTTAAGACTGACGTTTAACTGATAGAGAACTTGGGAAAATTGCGTTCTAGGCTAAGCATAAAAGAGAGGGAGGAAGTGGAACAAAGAATCGACGATGACGTACAGTCTAAGAGCAAGCCTCGTGAGGTTGTAACTTACCGTCGGTTGCGAGTGTGCTCCGTCGGAAGGGATTGTGGAAGATGATTTCAGTGAATTAGCCGCTATACCCTGTATGACTTGTTGTAACATCACAGCAGATCGAGCCACAGAATCCAGGTCCGTCGGCATTGCGATTTCTACATCTGGTTTGGCAGTTGGCCGCACGGAGACATGCTCGGTTTGCGTTGTCTGTGCTTGTGATGTGCTCACGTACTGAATCAGCTGTGAAGACGCCATGCTGGGAGTGGGATTACCTGTCAACTGACCGACAGCAGAATTTGGCAGCAGGGTAGTTTGGCACATACCCTGATCGGGATGCGGTCGCATAATTCCGGATGTGTTATCAAGTGATACCGGTACTTGATGAGAAGGAGGTGGTTGTGTTGATTGGCTGATTGACTGCTGGAGTGTGCTACCCACACCGTTCGCTATTTGAGGTGTTAGACCTACATGGTGGGTCAATCCCTGGGTAACACACACTGGTGGCGGGGCGGATTGTGGTGGAAACCCGTTGACAGGCGCGTTTGACGGAGACACACCCTGAACAAGGACGGGGGTAGAAACGCAAAACTTCCCCACGGTTGTGACATTTACACCAGTGGCCACAGCACCAAGTTCAGACGAGACAGTAGTAGCGAGGTCGGACATTTCAGGGACTGTTGAAGTGACCGTGGTAGTCACGGGATGTGGCGGCAAAACAGGATGGAGGGTAGGTGCAGGTGCGGCAGTTGCATTAGCCGTCAGTGTCGAACCCGTGGCGAAATTATCCACTTGAGCGGGCACTGGTACAGCGGAAACACTGGCACTAGTGGCAATCGAAGCAACGCTAGCCGGGACAGCACCGGCAGCACTCATACTCTGAGCCGCAGTACCAACGGCCGTTCCAACGGATGCAGTTGCACTGGTGGCGTTCCGATAAGCTTGGATTTCTTTTTCTAACATTCGTTTCGCTCGGCTCCATTTACCTTTGTATTTTCCGATGGCAGTGAAACTACTTGGTTCACCTGTGGAAAAGAATTAAAAGCGTCATTCATTCAGCTAAAACATATTAAGAAGACAAAATGGCGAAGAGGAGTTTATTGATTAACCTGACCCGAGTGATAAATATATATATATATATATATATATATATATATATATATATATATATGAAAAAACCGGTTTCAATATAAATGTGCAAAATATACATTCAAAACCTATATTGTGGTGCTGTTCTTAGGTTCGTGACCTGAAATAAAAGGACGACGAGCAGTCGAACACTTAGGCAATAAACCAGGCAGCCAAATCAATTATAGTTACTGACAATCATGAAATGATTTGTATGGTAAAGTAACACCTTCTCAGTCCTATGTGAAAGTGACGGACTCACGTTTAACTAAGTGGGCAAAATCGCCAATAGTTTAGTTTAATTTGGGCATCTAGTATTAAGTATGCATCCCAATTACTATGCAGCTTTGTTTTTGAGAGGCGCAATGACGACGTGGTGTGAACGCTGCTCATATGAAATCCTTTTGATAGAACCACGGTTGGTGAGCGTGCACACACTGGATCCCAAACTGTTTTGACTCACGGAAATCAACCAGTGCATTTCATTTTCGCAGCCAAGAAACCTCAAGCAACGATCACTTAATGTGGCGTTTGGCTTACGTGTGAATATTGATGGACTACTTAATTTCGGTGGTGGTGGCGGGCGATAGCATGCTGACGGGATTACAAGTGAGCGGTTAAGGTAAAATATAGTGCTACACGCCGAATTTGGGATCCGGACTTGTAGCACAGGTGCGACCTCCGCCGACTCCACTTCAACTGGAGCCATTGATCAGAACAGTTCAGTTAGTGGTTCATTCAACCAAACTCACACAGCACCTTTGGTGTGGATTAATTGTTTGTCTCCCGTAACCGTTATCTGGGCTTCGGTGTTTCGTTACAAGTTCAAATGAACCAAGGTGCTTGTCACGAGCTTGAAACCTGAACATGAGTGCAGGTGTTAGTCCGTCTAGTACTACTCAGTGTCCAGCCCATCAGCTCCGGATGGATCCAGTCGATCAGCAACTGTGCAGAATCCCTTAGATTTAGTATAATGTCCAGGCTGTTACTGAGCTAGTAATTACTGACGTGGCTGTCCTAGAATCGCTATCCTAGCGATCGTGGAACCAATGCATGTTCCTAGGTATAAACGGTCGGGTTGCAAACCAAATGTGTAGATGAGTATCGCGTAGACGATATAGCAAACCGTGCCAGCAGTAGCAATAGGAGGCGCTGAAACAGGGGGAACTGATGATGTCAAGAGAGGTTTACAGGAATCGTTTTTTGCTAGTGTTGATGAGTCTAACGGTAGCGGCGCTGTGAGGAACATTGTTGGTAGCGGTATGAAGGTGGTTGTTGGGGCTGTTGTTGGCGGCGAAGTGGAGTTAGAATCTATGACGGTGGGTGGCAATCGGCATGCTGACAGTTTACAAAATGTGACTGTCCGCGTTGAGCAACAAATGGTACAGATTGCGGCACCAGTTGTAGTGGTTGAGATAGCGAGGAAGACTCAAACAGTTTGAGATCTTTTGCCGTAACAGTTCAATGTGCTAACCCAATCAAAACACAGTGTTCACAATGTACGGTGAGGTGACTACGCTAAACACTGTCACTCAGTTGAAGGTAATCGTCGTTCGTACTCTCTCTCTGTTTTTATCGTTCGCTTACAGTTCATTTGCCTTCAAATACGAAAACTGTCAACGAAAAATTTGATGATGAAGCCGTACGATACGTTGGACAGCGTTGAGAGATGAATACGCCCAAGTAACAACAGTGTTGACTCAAATCACCAACGGAGAGAAACCACAATAGCTAGGCACACCAGTAGTAAAGAGGCTAGATCTAAATCAGCATCGCCGGTGCAACCACCGACTAAACAGAAGTAATGAACAAAAGTCGACTGAGAAGCTCTGACTCAAAACACGACAATGACCGCCGCGAGCTGAAAAGCACACCCAGAAAGATTACCTAGTGACCACGGAGACTGTTTGGTCCAACAGGTTGGAGAAATGGAAAAGGCGTTTTTTAAGGGAGGATGGTCGACTGCTTCCCTTGACTCCTAATTGCAATGGTCATCGACAGGGTATTATCGAGATTATGTCAAAAAGGTGGCTCAAGAAGTTACAACTTGACGAAACGATCTGACAGGCAGACTGAGCAATTCGAGGAGCAAGTCAACTAGCATGAGCTTATTTAGCGGTGCACCAAGGGAAAAGTGTGATCAGTTATTCAATTTCCAATGATCCCCATCGGAAAACCAAGCGGCTTCCGGACTTAGAGTAATGAGATGTCGAAAAGTGCCAGGTCCTGACCTTTTCTCCAGGCTTCTTGAAGGTGGTGTTGAGAGGTTGATCATAATCCTTCGCTCCACACGTGTACCTGAACAGATGCATCGTGATTTCCACTTAACAATAATCGATTCCATCCTCGAAACAGGTGCTAAGATGTTATGTAACAATGATAAAGGTACTGGTCTTGTCTCCATCGCATACAAAGTGCTCATGTGCCTTTTACTGCGGCAGCTTCTGAGACAGAGAACTATACACAAGAACAGACAGGTGGTGCTGGACGTGGAGGCGGATGTACTGACCATACCTTCATAAAGCAAACATCGAGGCATCAACACTTTCGTTCTCAGCCAACGATGGTTGTATTTCTCGACCCGAAGACTGCGCTCAATTCGGTTATGTGACGTCACAGAGGAGTACCCACGAAATATGTCAATTTATTGAAATCTTTGTACGTCAAGTTTAAATGTAGGGTGTACATCCATGAACGGTTATCTCAACAGTTCCCTATTCTAAGTATACTATTCCTGCCCTATTTTAACTGATAAGTGTGGTAGACCGAGAACTCGGAGGCTCCCAGAATCAGCGATTGGAGCTTCTGTGAAGTGAAAAACTGACAGATATGAAGTAAGCGGATCACACTGTTTTAGTTGATCATTACGCAAACAACCATATTCAATGTATCCAACATAACTGACCTGTGTGGTGTGTGCTTTGCACCTTCAAAGTGTCAATGAACGAGTGGCTTAGCGCTGGCTCAAGTTACGTCGTTGCGAGTCACCTGCAGAAGACTGTGGGTCGCTTTAAGTTTTTGGATAACATCGTTGTAATAAGGGATAATGTAGTCATGGTGATAACGAAAGCATATCAGTAACCAGAGCACTACCCATCAACAAATGCAACAACAGTATCACACCGATGAGGACCGTAGAACGGTGGACATCGTGTTAACTCCACAGGCACGAGGACCACCGCACTAGATTCCGTTCAAACAAAGACAAGCGCAATAAATCACTTCAGACAGGAAGCAGGTGTCGATTGAACAATTTCTTGGAAAACTGAAATGCTGAAATTTACCTAAAGGCAAAACATCTAACCGACCAGGAATAGTGCCCAAATTGAGAGAAAAACTGACAATCAAGAACGGAGTCGTATCGCTTGCAACATATATAAAACAGAAACGTGGAACTGGAAACTATCAAGTTGCACAAAACTTAACCAGGACCTACTAAATAACAAGGAGTAAAACACCACTCGGGGTTGTTAACCATAATGGAATATGTTAAGCTATGAAATTTTGTCCCCAAACCGGTTACGTTAACAACTCACAAGCATCCGTATCACTGTTATCTTCATCATCCACAGTCGAAGACCCTTCCTGTTTCTTCCGACTACGTTGCTCATCGACTAATGAATCTAAAATGGCCTTCCAACGTTTGCCGAGTAACACTTTGACCAAGAATTGCATCTGTAATCGTATACTACTGAACAGCTTATCCAGATGACTTGACACGATTTTCTTATCGGGTTGCTTGGGGTTCTCGAAGACACGCCACAGTTTATCTTCATAACCTAGACGCTGGAGCAAGCAGAATGAACAACATAAAAGGAACTGTCAATTGTCATGAACGGCCCAGTGTGCGTGATTTCGGAATGTTGACAGAACGTTGGCAATTAATAGGAACTGATAAAGAAAGACATGAGAACGTACATACACAAAACGCAGATAAATAAGTAAGAAAATGACTGGTTAAACGGGTATCATAAGCCATACAATTCCAAACGTTCCACAGAAGAAGAAAGACATCGGGTATTCTTAGACTCTGTAACGCTTAGCCCGCACGGATATAAAAAGTAAATTTTATAGAAGCTGCATTGCTCCAACGAGACCCGCTATACTTTTACGGACGTGCAGTAGCTGACTGCCTCCTTGCCCGGAGTAAACAAAACAAGTTGATTCTGGAATGAGCGTGCCCCCGATGAAGATCGATTATTCATTCAACCTACGTCTTTCACTCGTCTCTACATGGTACTCTCAAACGTTCACACGACTTTTAAAAGGTCAGAAGCACTGCAATTTGAGTTAATGCTTCTGCATTAGGTCGTTTTGTCGACAAACGTTCACAAACTGTGATCAAGGGTGACCAAGTTATTCCTCCCAGTCTACTAGGTACTGGTTCGTACATGTATTGAACCAGCATCATCATGAGTTATGAAAACGTCCACAAAACACACGCAACATCCGGAAGTGGAATCGCAACTTATTAGCCCTTCTACCTAGAACGCCGACTGCGTTATTCGGCTAGCATTCCGAGTCTCATGGATTTGTATTACATCGGGTAAACGAATGAAGATCCCAACTGGGGAGAGGTTGACCAGTATTCAGTAAGAGTCCCGTGAAAAACGCAGTGAAACCAGGATTCAGTATTCACTACGGAGGAGTGGCCACTCAGCAACTGCACATTGATAACACGTCGGCAAGCCTGAGTGAGGATCGGTTTACGTGAAGTTGTGCTTGCTGGATTCGTGCGTCACAGGCCAACTTATCCATTTTCTGTCTGAGTGTACAGGCTATCCCGTCACAGGCGATCGATCCCCTTAGGATCTGTGGCGCAGTGAACTAATAACGGGTTCAGCCCCACAGCACAACGACCGCCGCCAGACAAGGTCAATTTAAGGTGCAACAGCAATTGACGTGAATTACAATCGGATGACTCCTGCCTGGTAGGTCTAGAAGAAGGCAACCAGTCGCAACATGTGATACTGCCAACGGATATCTAGCACTGTCAGTTAACATTCTCACAGTCAAATAAGAAATGAATCACATCCAATCGAGTAGCCAGTTGAAGCCAGCTAAGTAGCGTTTTTCCTCTAAAGGACCTAACTATCACTACCATGGTCCGAAACAAGAAATACGGAATGATCATATTACCATACCAGAGAACAAATGAACGAACCAAATTATGAATCAAGTCCGGAATGTCCTGATCCTCAGCTTTATAGATATCCAAGTCGAATTCCAATGATTCCCCGTCATCCAACCCCAACTCCTGCAACATTTTCTTGTCTCGGAATCGTAGCCTCAGATTGAAATTCGGATCTCGTGTTTCCGCGTTGTCCAACGAGCGTACAAACCGATCCAACACTTCCGCCCGATCGGTTGCATTGTCATAGTTTGGCTCAACTTCGACAGGAAGAGTTTTCGGCTGTTAGAAGTTTGCATAACATAAAACAAAAGTTAGATCAAGTTATCAGCGACAGAAAGCTTGTCTGTTTGCATTTAAATTACGGCTGGGACATATTTTACATTTAACGGCATGTGGCTGGCGGTAAGGAAAGTGTAAGCAAACAGGTGAGTTAGTAAGCAGTAGGTTGTATTGTGGATGTGTACATGTTGAAATGAATAAACAAAAACAGACAGGGATATCAATGGATTTTCGGGTTTAGGTTCGAGAATATTATCATAACGTCACATATGTAAGATGTATATAACATATGTACAGATCACAAGAGTATACATACAAAGACTCAATAATGAAGACTGAAAGTGAAAATTAAACCACCGCAACAAACTAATACACTACGGGATGAGCAGACAGCTTGAAAGACATAATGGATGAAAAGTAATAACCTGTGAAATGGGTGTATAGGTGAAAAACACCGTTAACCGCATCTCCAAAATAACGAATGGCAACCGTCTTTGAGTACAGAATAACCTGTAAGTGACCTTTGACAAGAGTGAAATCAGTGACGAAGGCAAACATGGTATAACCCATGTAGTGAATCTGAACGCATTAGGTTGTGGGTCAGGTGAAGGAAAATGAGTCATCATAGAATCTAAGGTAGAAATTTAGGGTGGGTGAAAATGTATGAAAATCAGGACGTAGAAGTAATCAAAACAATCAATTAAACAAACTACCCTGACAGTAAAACATTTCTGAGGGAATGGAAATCACGAAGTCATATGTACGATGACAGGAATCGTTTGGCGGACTCGAGTGTAAACTAAACTAATCACTGATGCAAGTCAATTTGATCGATTCAAGAATTGTAGCCATGTGTCCGTGAGGTGGTGGAACAATCATGTCTATTGAAAGCTTTCCCCGTAAATAGAAAACCAGTGCAACTGACGGTTTCTACTTCACATCAATCCCTCATCCAGGCACACCGAAAAATTTTAAATAAACGTTATGGTCCATGTCCGACGCATCACTAGATATTCGTACTGTTCATTCCAGTTTTAAATAGTTTTTTTTAAACAATATCCGGTCCCCAGATTGCAATAAGAACTACACTTGTGTTGTGAAACGAGCTCAAACTTGTGCAGAGATTGCCGTCTCTAAAATTTCATTCTAGGACTGAAAACTGTGCATACTTCAAGGTGAACAACACTTACACTTGCTCGTAGCATTTGGAACCTAAGGGAACTGACTGTTTGGTGAGAAGAAAAAAGGAAACTCTGTGCTAGAAGTTTGTCATTGTTGGAACCCAACGGAAGTGTATTATTCATAAGTGATTACGGTCGAAAAATTTGAGTTGATCACGGTAAATGTGAGGAAGACGGTTCAGTAGTCTCCTCACAGGTGTTACGAGAGTTGACGTTCCAATCACGACTTCGGTAAACGTGTGCGCACCAGTAATATGCTCCAACACAAGCGACGCATGAATCAAGAAATTATTTAATCATCTGGAATTTTTAACCGAATGTTAAGACTGCGATTAACTATGAGTGATATTTGGAATGAAGCAACCTGTATCGACGAGCACAAATCGAAATGACTGCGGAATCTGACGGTAATCCGGTAAGGATATTACGCTCGGCACTCAATTCGATTTCTCAGCACCGAACTGAAGTGGCTTGCTTTTCACAGACAGAAGCTATGAATATTTAGAATACCGTAGTCTCTATCCATTGGGTGTCACTATTCTGATCCTGTTTTGCTTGCATCGACAGTGAACCGTAACATAATTAGCGTCCTCTCTTGACACATTATCAGGCCAATTTTATGACATCAACTACATGAGCTCTATCACTGAGCACGCCTTAGTTATATCATGCCATCTCCGATTCCGCCGAGGAACTGATTGTCTCATACATGAGTGGGCCAAATTAGCCCCTGTCACTATGCCCAAAGTACACATTACGGTAACTTTGTAAAGGTAACAATTATATAATCCCTGCTACAGTTACCCATTCGACCATACGGTTTGAGCCCTAACCTGAGATGTTAGTATCAAACGATTATGGGGAGCGAGTGGAAACTAGACCGAATACAAAAAGAAGACAATTACCAGTAACCGATAAGATGCAAGGGAAATGTCACGGTGTAAGACATTTTACGTTGTACTGAATATCTTTTGTAAAAAAAAATCAAGTCACCCAATCACGGCTTTCGTCTTCAGACATCAGTTTTGACTTATCTACATCAAGTAGCACTGTTGCATTTGAACAGCAATCGGTACTTAGAGCTCATCAATAACGTTTAACTGTGACCGAAATTCGATGTTCCCGGCTAACATCCAAGAAGCAACGAGCGCCTTTGGTTAGGAGCGTTGTCGGATGTGATGAAACATTACGAACAATGGCGGTTTTGTTCCAAAAGTTCCACTTTACGCCTTACTCATTCACCCGGTGACCGGTATCCTCTTTGTGATGTTTTCTTCTCCTCGCCTTCCACGATGCTTTTACATGTATTTTTCTGATATTCTCGCTAGCACCCGACGCTCCATTATGAGGCGGGTGTGTCGACCGTTAACTCAATGACCACACGTTAGAATAATCACACCTAAGCGTTCAGCCAGTCAACTTGAGTAATGTTTAACGTATTTGCGAACCTCAGTCGATAACTCCGAGATCAGAATTTAAAAACCGGGCTGAAATCAGAGGAGATCACTGAACAAGTTATCAGTGTAGATTTCAAGAATGAATACTCACGATTGCCGAAGTGAAGTGTATCACGTTCCTTAATGTGGAGGCAGAGGAGAATATGTTATATTACAAGAAAAAGGTGTGCGACTAAAGTATTACAACTTGCTCGTAACGTTATGTTCCACTCAATCCATTTATTAAAAGCGTGCAACTTGTTTTCACGGCAAATGTGCATTCTCGTCGCACAAGTAAACCGTCTTAAATAGTGACGAAGGGGTTGGGCACTGTAGATCGGGTTCGTCTCCCGGGCTGGAGCCCTCGCGACTCACAGAGTCGGTGGCTTGAGACGTTAGATGAGATGGCGGCTAACCGAGCTCAGTGGCGTCAATTTTGTCGTTGTTTGTCCGAGGTGTCTGTGAACTGAGTGCACTTAATGACGCGGGACAGTGTAAGCCGTAAGGAAGCTGTCTTGCTCGTGATGCCTTACTTTCACTCACAGCTCGGTTATTTGTTTTTAAGGTGTAGGCGCCCTGATGTTGTATGTCCGACTAGAGACGTTGCTATTTTAGTGATTAGGTCCTCTCCCCCTTTTTTTCCTCTTTTCCTAAACAGGGTTTGTTTCTTCTTCTTCTTTTTCTTGGTTGTGTGATAGTTAAGCATCATTGTGAGTCACCGATGTATTGTTGTCTACGATGATGCTGATGATGATGATTAAATAGTGATAAGATTTAGCAGTAATTCGCCTTGATGCAAACCGAAGGTTCACAAGCATACTACGCGTACGTCAGAAACACGGAAGAAGACGCATAAGCCAATATGTGACCAAATAAACAAGTGGAGAGTCAACTGGTCGGGCCCAGAAACAGTTACAGCAGCTAATGAAATGATCAAGTGTTCGTGTGAACAAAAATTTCATGTTCTCCATTGCCCAATGAAATAAACCGATTAAACCATTAAGCACCCGTATACACAACAGGTGACAGGACTTCTACGTAACCAATTCAGTCCAGCCTGACAGGCTGGAAATTCATCAACCACATGCTTGAAAACGAACTGACTAAAATCAGGTTGGGAACCGACTAATGACCTTTGTGGTGTTCAAGACCAGATCAAGAAACAAAAAATGCTCTTAACTTTCTTCAAAGTAAATTACCCGGATTATAATTCTGCCACTTCCTTGCAGATAACGAATTCGATTCTCGAAATGTGTGGTAACCCAAGATTACGATAGCTGTCTACCACCACGACGGTGACTACGGGGACCACCTGCCTGTAGAAACTTTTCGCAATCCGTTCTGTGGTCGCTTTGAATGCTTCCTAGTTTGACGCCTAATCACAAAAATACCAGGTCGAGTTCAACTTGAACAAAGAAAATGAAAAGGCTCACGTAATTAACCTAACAGACATTATCTGACTCTAAACAAGCGGGGTACGAAAGGACGCTTGAAGATAATTCAATATTACAAATTAGCTGCTACACACAACCAACTGGTTCACGAGTTCAGTACAATGCCATATGAAGAGAAAGGCGGTCATCCGATAGTCATCATCATCACCGCAGCAGCCATGATACTAACCAAAAGGTACTGTGGTTCGGGCCGCCGCTCACCTCAACAGTGACGTGGAATATCCTAGAAGAAAACATTACTAATGTTGAAAATTATTAGAAAAAAAGACTAAACGGAAGAACTAGAAGCGGTATGGATACAGGTACGTCATTGACTGCGACACACCGCCATCCAGGATTTGCGGAGACAACGATGGTCAAGTACAGCAAGCCTGTTGATATCTTCTTTGTGAACAGGCCACGTTTCCGAACCATGAAGCAAAATGGAGCGTACACAAGCATTATATACCCTTCCTTTCAGCGACAACCGGACGTCTTTTCGACGCCAGAGATGACGCAGTTTGGCAAAGGCAACTCGTACCTTTGCTATTCTCGCTGATATCTCATCAGCAATATGACAACTTGATGAGATAGTACAACTCAAGTATATGTAACTGTTAACAGTCTTAAGCGGATTACCTGCAATAAAGAAAGTAGGAGTTGAAATGTCCCAGTCTTGAAGCAACACTTCGCAATTTGAAGGTGCGGAACGCATTCTATACAAACCAGTCCGGCCACTCAGTTTGTCCAGCATGGTCTGCATGTCTTCGGCAGAGGGGCTAAGTAAAACAATGTCGTCCGCATACTCCAGATCGGTCAGTCTAGCACCAGGAAGAAGCTCAACTCCAAGCCCACTGTAATCTCGAAGTGCACCCTCCAAGATGTCGTCCATGACAAAATTGAACAAGAAATGGGAAATCAGGTACTCCTGACGAACACCATTGGAAGTGTTGAACGCCCGAGACAGTTGTCCATAAATTCTAATCCTGCTTGCAGAGTGAGCATACAGTGATCTCAATAGATTCACATATTTCTCTGGTACTCCCTTGCGAAGGAGACAGTTCCAGAGAACGTTAGGAGCATATGAATCGAAAGCAGCCTTTAGGTTCCAAAACACGACGACTGCCGGCTGTCTGTAACAGTGCCGATGTTCCAAGATCCGTCACAAGGTAAAAATATGATCAACGCACCCTCGATCGGATCGAAATCCTGTCTGCTCTTCACGTACCTGGCTTTCTCTGGACTTAGTGAGCCGACGTAAAATAAGGCCAGCGAGTAACTTGGATGCAATTGACACCAAACTGATGCCTCTGTGGTTGTCACATAGACTTCGGGCCCCCTTGTTGAAAACAGGAATTACTGTTGACAAGCACCAGTCATGAGGTACCTCTTCAGTCTCCCAGATAATCCGGAGGAGTTTTGTCAGTTCTGATATCAACCTCTTCCCATCATCCTTGAAAAGATAAAGGAAGAGGAAGCCTGAATCAACAGCCTTATTACGCTTCAATAACTTGAGCTCCAGGACCACTTCTGCTTCCGACGGAGGACTGTCTGGAACATAATGACAGGTCATTCGGGTCCCGTCGTCCACGTGATCTGGTTGAGGCCAGCTGAACTGCTCGTCAAAAAGTTCAGCCCACTTGCCAAGTCGGCGTGACTGACAGGTGATAAGTCAATCATCTTTTTCACATATGGTCTCACTTACACCGACTCGACAGCCAGTACAACCACGGATCAGGGAAAAAAGCGTTCCGCTATTCCCAAATAAGAAAGCTTTTTCCATCTCTTTAGATCGTTCGACCAAGTAGTGCCCACGGTCATTGTGCAAACTTTTAGTCAGCTTGCGTTTAAGTTCTCGATGATCATCATCATATTCAGAGCCGAATGGGATCAAGCGACGCTTGTTCGAGGTTTATCGATGTGACAGAAATCCAGTTCTGTCGCAGCTGAACAGCTCCTTTGGAACACGCCAGTTCACAGCATCCTTTCATAGCGTCGGCGATTTGTTCCCAGTGTTCGTTAGGATCTTTCATCTGACGCGAACTGGACAACTTGTTCACCAACGCCTCCTGGCAAACGTTCTTTACATTTTCATCGCTCGAATTTGCATTTACGAGCGTATATTCTCTGGGCAAATGATAAAACAAAACGGGCACGTACAACAACATGGTCCGAGTCCAGGTGGTTGCTCCAAAAGGCACGACAGTCCTTAACAGAGTGATGCCACCTGTAACTAACTGCTATATGACCCAACTGTGTCCACGGTTGGGAAGCCCACGGAGGTCTCCAAGTAACACACTGCTTCTTCCTGTGTTGGAATGCGGCGCTCGAAAGATACAGACCGTGAGATGCGCACAGACGCAGCAGTCTTTCACCATTATCAGTGCGTTGTGCCGAAACACCAAACTTACCTCCTAGCCGCTTCTTATCCGGAGAAAGACGACCAAACTGAGCATTAAAGTCGCCCGCTAGTATGATGATGTCTGAGTGTTTAGTTTGCCTCAGAAGGTCAACGAGGGCATCATAAAACGCATCCTTGGTAGCATCCGAACAGCTGTCTGTTGCAGCGTACGCCGATATAATGAATACACAACGCCTTATTTGTGTCGACAAATTTTTACCGATGTATTGAGTCTGACAGCACACAGGCGACTGTTCACTGAGATCCAGTCGAGCAAGCATTGCTCCGCTCTGGAACTCAGTGCGATTCCCAACCCAGCTTGATCACGAGATTCAGATTTGGCGTCACCATAAACCCTGTGAGAAAAGCGCATGGATCGACAGTTATCTAGAGATGAGCTCAAATGGATAACTGTGCTAGAATCGTAGACTCGCGTCTCCGACACACAGCACACATCAAGCTCCAGGCTTGAGAGAGTACTAGTCAGAGCAGCTTGCTGACCGACTTGTCGGAGAGTGCGGACATTGAAGGCGCCAATGTTTACCAGTTGTCTTGGCCTCAGAAAACAATTATCGCCCGAAGGCCTATGGAAGGCAGAAGAAATAAGGGGTCAAACAGTAAGAGAAAGTCGAGATCGGTTAGTAATGTCACTGTCGAGAGAACAATAACTTCTGATACTTCCCGGTCATTTATGCCGCGGAAGGGGGTTGACTTGCGGAACCCCACCCCGAGCCTCTGACTCAAAAGTCTGACCTGCGAGACAACAGGGTATGGGGTTTTCTTGGGGTACCCCACCCGGAGCCAATGACTCAACAGTCTGACTCACTTGGCAGTGAGGGGCTTGCCTAGCCCGAGGGCGCAGTGAATAAGACATTGATGTCTCATTCTGAGAACTGCTGCGCGCAGTGGATGTACTCGAAGCTACATCAGGCTTTTGAGAGATAACAAATGTTTTTCGACCGTACTTGATAATACGCCGGCGGTCACGGTCAACCGTTGGGCGATCGGAGTGCTCGTTGTTTGAGGGTACCTTTTCTAACCCCCTTCTTCCTGATACGGAAGACAGCAGTGCCGCAACTATAAAAATAGTTCTGCTGTATGCCCATAAGATCGTGCATCACTACCTAAGCACTCCTATGTGATCAGTAGTGCGACATACAATCCTGTGAGTGTAACTGCTTTTCGTCTGACTGCTCCCCTTTGGCCTGTCTGACAAGGCTGCATGTGGAAGGACCGGAGTCCTAGTCACCATAGCCTGCCGGAACAAAACAGTACACAAGCTCGACCACCTCGCCAAGGTAGCAGTATAGGTCCGGTCATCCGATAGAGGGACTGACGGAAATCAAAATAATCGCAAGCTAGTACCACGCTTGTATCCCAGGTTGGTGCTTCACTGATGGCTTAACAGCTGGCTGAAAACATTGGGAGATATGGCGGCTAACCAATCATAATGGCGCTAGCAATGACGTTGTTTCGCGAAGTTATTCATGAAGAAGGGATAATGAACGAAACAAAGAAATGAAAGATGTACGCAAGCTGTCCTATGCACATCTGTTGTTTGTTTGCAATGTGTAGACACCCTGATGTTAGATAAGGAGAGTTTTCAGCGTAGTTTTATCCCTTCCCCAATTCTTTCATTTTTGCATTGTGGTTGCTCAGTTTTGGGTTGTATGACAATTCCCCTTGAGTATCAATTTGGGATATATAGGCTGAAACTTGCCACTTAGCACCAAATAGTAGTTGTAAACCACTGTTCTAGTCGATCGGTTAGCCTGAGAAAAATAGATGTTTTTTAGCGAAATATACAAGTTCCATCAGAAAGCCAGACATATACAGGGCTGCACAATCTTTATCGCCAAACAGAATACGGTGGACACTTTCAGTGGTAATTAACCACGGCATACCCCGATTGAAGGAAGAGAAACAAATGAAATCATTAACGAACAATGACTATTAAGAGACAAAAATCGTCTGAATAAAAGAAATGAGCACATGCAAATGCGAAATCGAGGCGAAGCAAGCGTGGTGGATTGAAAAAGATGACCATAGATCACAGGCGACCAGGCCGTGCTGTGTTCCGGGACCTCGATCACCGGATATGAGAGACGAAAATGTGCAGCTGGTTGTGTACCTTGAAACCCTACTGCTACTATAACTGCAGCCAAGGGGCAAGCTGTTTATGCATGAAGCAAAAAAATGGTTACATAAAGAGTTGAAACACCGAGATAATCGGAACAGAAATTATCTGGTTAAAACAAAGAATGGCGTTGAACGTTCAGAATTCGGAAAGTAAGGCAAAAACACAAAACGACAATGAATAAACAACAAGTTGTCATACCCATGAATCGTCGCCTTCTTGGTAACGCTAGTGTGGAAAAAGAATGGAAGAATGTGGATAGGAGGAGATGTGGTTGTTCGGAGAGTGTCAAAATACCCGTTTACACAGAGATGCACGAAGTGAGACAGGCTAAGTAAATTCAATGCCATGCGTCTTAAGTATGTGTGGATAGACCACAAAACGCGCATGGTTACCACAACGATCATTGAACTGAACGATTTTTCTATCGGGCGCCCTGAAAGCAGTGATCGACTAGGGTGGGGCGTGTGGTAGACAAACGTACGTGTGCACATTGACAAGATCACTTAAAACAGACATATGATAATGTAAGTGTTCACAGATGCGACTATCATGTGGCACAAACTAGTGGCCAATGGCCTAATATACTGTTCAGTTACCCTCGGTCTGCAGAAAAAGCAGTGCCACTGATTGACGTGAAGGCCATCCATAGCGTAGGAAAATGACAATTTGTTTGTGGCAAACTCCAGTCACATCCATGAAAAGTTTCATGGTAGTAACCACTGAATAATATACCTGTCTTAGATGGATTTGTCAATGTGTTTCATGTGACCACATCAGTTGGGTGCGGCCTCTAGGAGGCATAGCGAAGCTCGGCAGCCTGGTGATATCTAGCTGATAGGTAATACAATGCAAAAGGGGGGATGACGTGCTATTAAATTTCCGATAAGGTGGTAAGAATGATGTTCAGGATACACAAAGAGTAGTCAGGAAAATACCACATATACCAGTGGATTTCAAAGTATGTTCGGATCGTCACAGGAGCACCAGAAAACGATTATTCGGCATTTTAAGACCGAGCATGCAATATAAAACGGCGTTACACTGAGAGCAGAGAAGCAAAACAGCTTTTAGAAACGTTCCGTTTAAAAATGATAAACGTCTGTCCAAAAACCATTTGCATAAGCTCCGATGCACATCTAAAATAAGCTTAACTTGTGCTACGGTTAACGTTTTACATGCGAGCTGATGCTCGATAGGTTTGGCAACAATTACAACAAAAGATTATACTGTTGGATGCATGATTTCTAAGAAGCACATCCTGCCTTTCGAAAACGATCGTACTTGATTGACGTGAGCCGAAAGTAACAGCGTGACTAGGCTCGTGTGCACCATCTCACAAGCCAACCGCAGTTGCCACTTTCGAACGGAAGTGTAGCTCAGTTTGACCACAACCTATCGAAATGCCTCGTATCTCACGTAATTTATCAGTTCACACGTAGTTGCAGTCACGTCTACATCGACAGAATACATCGATGCCCGCGAGAAAGGATGGCCGAACATGGGTCTGGCTTGCTGGCGCGTGCAACGAAGCAACAGAACGACTTAACCAAAAGACACATTGTCATTGCAAGGTACACCGTGGGAGCAGGTCACATGTCACATTGTTGGCCAGACAGATAGTGGCATATTACCGTCCAATTGAAAACTCTAAACTGTTTGCGTGCGACGAAGTAATGTTAATCAATACTCACTGTCCGGCTTTGTGTAAGCACAAACCGTTCAACAAAACAGTTTGCCCGCCTTGAACCGGATAACATTCAGTCCTCTAATGTAAGGCCCAACTGTGACCGTTTTACCGCTATCCGCATATTCCACATTCAAGAATAAGAGAATGAACGAAATAGGAACATCACGCGATGTCTTCGGTTACTGATAAAATGTAGTCATTTTACAATCTGCGATTACAAGAAGAGAATATATCGAGAGAGAAAATGCACAAGTTAATTCGTCTCTGTTCGCACAGTTTAATAGAGATCAATTAAGGGACACTGTAGGGCTGCACGATACCAAACAAGGGATAATTGACAAAAGTGAAAAACCCACGATGCCAAAAAAAACTATACAGCTGGCACACGACGACCAATTGATCCGCTGTTTTTGTTGGTGGTCCTTTGCTCACGACCGACCGTTATCCAGCTTGACACTGAACAGCATCGAACAACGTCAATAGGTTTTATAATGAAGTTTGCAAAACAGCATAGCACATCATAGATACCAACCATCGATCAAACACCGAACAAACAGGTAAAAGTGGCTTCAAACACAAGCAAATGATTAGCACAACCGTGCGGTACCGGTGTCGATCACTAATTACTTACACCAGATGATGATGGTGGTCAGCACTACAATAAAAACTGCATAAACATAACAGTTGGAAGTACACAAGCTCGTTCTTAGAAGAAACCAAGATTGTTGTGCAACCTTAAGTTCCAGTGCGTACAACTCAAGGTGTGAATGTGCCGCCATGTGACACCACGTCAAGTTTACCAAATACAGACAACAGAAGCAGCCGCGCCAATCGAAACTCGAATCCTCCACAGTGTGGTTGGTGGTCAGTGCTTTTATCGCCAAGCCACCACGAAATGAATGGGCAATAGTCCACAGAAAAGGTCAA
Source organism: Paragonimus heterotremus (assembly GCA_013368495.1). Classification (NCBI taxonomy): domain Eukaryota; kingdom Metazoa; phylum Platyhelminthes; class Trematoda; order Plagiorchiida; family Troglotrematidae; genus Paragonimus; species Paragonimus heterotremus. Next base: position 86,547 of record LUCH01001752.1, read on the forward strand.
GTTAACAACCTGTACACAAGATTAACGTTTTGTGCCAACAAATTGTTGGTTTCTTCGACCACGCGTCGTTGATCTCTGCTGGCGCGGACCTAGAAAATAGAGCGGAAATCATTCATGATATGAACACATGACTGTAAACAGTCAGTGTCAATGTCACAAGAGTGTGTAGCAACGAACACCGTCAGTCAGGTAAACCTCGCACGTTTTAGTGCAGGTATCCATTCGTGGGAGGTCGCACCCATGATTGGGAGAGCTCACACTTCGAGAGAAAATTCGTATCGTTCAACCAAACAAAAATATCGGCGATAGTAGTTGCAATGAGACGACGCAGTCGTGTTGGTAAACTATCTAAGTTAAATCATAAGAAAAGTGATGGTGACGGAATTAAGCGCATGTAAGCCAACTCATATACACCTTCAATCATATAAACTAACGAGTTCGAAGGTAAAAATGCCAATTCTTTTAAGAACCTGGGTAAAGACAATGCCGGTCTTCTTTATTGTGCTTAATTTGACTAGAAAGTGTGTTTTGGCCACTGAAACCTCTCAACCGTTTTTCCAATGCTACAGAAACAAAGCTAACGTCTACTCCTACATGAGAACTTCATTCATAATCAACGCCTTGTACTTCAGTTCGTTATCATATACATTCTTAGAACTCGTCTGCTCCTCATGTTAGCATAGGCCTTATTTCGGCTCTAAAAGGTAACAAATAAATAGTAACATGCATAAGTAACCACACACACACACTACCGTCAGCGAAGTTAAGTATTCAGTTCAGAAACGAACAAGTCTCTAAACACTCACTTGGAACAGCGGATGAAAGTACAATTCCTCTGATGTTGGTCGAAAACAAGTAAGCGGATGTATACAGGCGCTGATCACTTCGCGAAGTGACGGATTGAGCACCTTGTCCATGATATCTGGTCCCTGGCCGGACATAGTTTTAGCGGCGACTTGCATCACCGTCTCACACTCATCATACGGAGTCCGATTAGTCATCACCTCGAGCATAAGCATTCCGAAGGCATAGATGTCCACTTTCTCATCGTATTTCTCATCAAAAATCTCAGGAGCCATGAATCCAAGTGTGCCTGATATGGTAGGATTGTAACGTAGCTTAAGATTTAACAGCACATATCAACGTGTACTCGTTAGTAGTAGAATTTCGTAACAGTACAAAATAGTCCGCATACAGGCAGGAATGACAAAAAGTGTACAAGGTAAACAGAGATAACACAAGCTGGCTTGAGACATAAGAAACGAAGTGTAAACCGACCAGGTCACAATCAATCGTTAGGCGCTACATTTCAGATAAAACTAATCATACTAACTGAAAAAACCAAACTGCAGAAGACTATTTTTTAACAAATATCACGAGCCTACTCATTTTCAGTCGGCTACGGAATCAAGCATTCGTCTGTCAGCGCTTGTGTGAAGACCGAAACGAACTTGACATTGGCCAAAGAGACAGAAGAAGAGTAACTTGAAAAAGTTGTACACAAAGGTAGCACGACTGAGAGATAGGTTAAAAAATCGTTATTATACCGAAGCTCAACATGAAAAATTAATGGCGGATGTCGTCCATTATGGAAAAAAAGTATTTGAGGCAACCTATCGGGTTGTCATGGTTGTTATTACATAATACTTGGTGTGCCTGTATGCGTGTCTAATCCCTGTGTGTCCTTATCTACATGATGTATATAACTTGCATGCTTTACGTTTGCGACTGATGAGAGTAAATGAAATGTTAACATATCGCAATATATGTCTTCTTTCTGCTCTAATGAAATGGTTAAAAAGAACTCAGTGTTGCATTATAGAAGATTCTAAAGTCGGAGAGAAAGCAAATGACCAACAAGCGACGTGCACGAAAAACACTGGAGGACTCAGATCACTCATTCAGACCAGCCGGTCGTAGATCTGGCTAAGACTGAGTTGCTTGGCTGGGCTTAAGAAGGAAGCGTGCAAAGTGAACCCTAATGTGTCGACTATGACACAGAGCAGAAACGGAAGGATTTTAATACACATCAGTAATCTAAGAAAGATACTTCCAGCTTTTACGTCACAAGGTGTACGGTATTATGTGATATGCAAGTTTTTACTTAGGCAGGATACTGTCAGGTTTTTGAAACCTAGGCAGAAACGTTCGCGAAGACCACGGCTTAAGCCCGTAACAGCGTGAACGGTGATTGGCGTTATGACCGAATTACCAAGATAGTATCAGAAACTGACCGTACCTCACATTTTCACAAACTTTTACGACAAACGTACACCAACCCGTCACTGAATAATGAAATACAGGCGGGAATTGAGATTTTTTTAATTAACTTGAGGAAAATCAAATGAAAGAAAACATGCAACTCAACTAAGACGATAATACTGATAACATCAATTCATCAGATGCACGCACGTTTCATACGTTTAGGAAGATGCTTCCCATCGCTCGATATCGGCGACCAACAAATTGAAGAAAAATTCCTCGTTAGCGAATAAAGTGCCAATCCAAAACAGTTAGTTACTCAAATAGAATAATTTGAAACTAATGTTTGTCGGAATACCATCATTAATATAACATTAAAACACAAATCCGAAGACAGACCTGTCGCCAAGTAAGTATCGTGAAAAAAGCACAGTAGATAAAGAGAATAGGGAGATAGAAACCAAAAGTGGGAAACACAAAGAGTGACGATAACATAAAGTGCCCTTTCTAAAACCTTCGCACTGTACGCAATTTATTTTTCTGTTATTAGAGTTTTTTCAAGTCTCGCTGGAAGTTGGAATAACAGCCGCTAAATATGGTAACAACAAAGAGCACAACACTCATTACGGCCTGCAGCTATGTCTGCCAAAGTCCCCAAAACAATGACAATCAGCACTTTTTGGAAGCCAACCGACAAGCCGGGTAGAGCCGACTGACGACAAACTTGACAACAGTTTATGCGCCCCTCTGAGTCAGATCAGTAGCTGTCCAGCGTACAGCTTTATCTAGCCATATCCACAAAACACAAACAAGACAAGATATGACAGGTATACCTGAGCCGCGCCCAATCCATGTTACCCATTGAAGTGAAATTATACCGCATAACGTGAAGCTACCTATTCACAAAACATTGCCGGAAATCAGCGACGGTCAAAAACAAATCCATCCACATGTTCGTTGCGAACAGGCTGTGCTTTCTGAACAAACAGCGGAATAGACCGTATGTAGACGTTGTAAACACACCACTTCAGTGACAGCTCGACGCCTTCTCGACATCACAAGGAAGGCAAAGGCAGTATATGGCCTATTATCGAGCGCATCTCACGGATACTGTTAAAAAAACAAGATGGTGCTACTCGAGTAGAAGAAACGATTCACAATTTCCATCAAAATGCTTGCACTTGAAGTGGTTGGGTGCTTCAGTCCTAGAAGGAGAAAGTCATGACGGGTGAATAATGTCACTGTCAAAAGACCCATAACTTCCGACATTTCCCGAACTCCTATGTTGCGGAAAGGGGTTAACTTGAGGGACCTCACCCCAAGTCTGACTACACAGTCTAACCTTTGTAATAACAGGATACAGGGTTTGCTTCGGAGACCTACCAGACAGCTGATGATTCGAGAGTCTGATTCACTTGGCATTGAGTGGCTTGCCAAGCCCGAGGGCGCAGTGAATAAGACACTAATGTCTGATTCAGAGCACTGCTACGCACAATGGTCGTATTCGAAGCCACATCAGTCCTGTGTAATGCCAGGTATTTTTCGACCGCACTGGGTAATACGCCGGTGGACACGGTCAACCGCTGGGCGATCGGAGTGCTTTTTGTTTGAGGGTATCTTTTCTAACCCCCTTCTGCCTGATCCCGAAGACAGCAATGCTACAACCATGAAACTCGTTCTGTTGTATGACCACCGGATGGTGCCTCGCTACCTAGGCATTTCTACACGGTCTGTAATGCGACATACAATCCTATGAATGCACTTACATCTCATCTGACTGCTGCCCCTTAGCATGTCTGACAGGCCTGCACAATGAAGGGCCGAAGTCTACGTCGTCATAGCAAGCTAGATCAAAACAGTACACAAGCCCGACCACCACGCTTTCTGGCTTAATTGTGCATTCCGGCGATAACTGCTATTTCAGGTCAAGACAATCAGTACTCTCCCAAATCTGGAGCTTAATGTGTGCTGTATGTCAGAGACGAGAGTCTACGATTCTAACACCGTTATCCACCTTACCTCACTTCTAGAGAACTGTCGAACCAAGTGAACAAGTTGCCCAGTTCGCGTCAAATGAAAGATCCTAACGATCACTGGGAACCAATCGCTAAAGGTATGAAAGTATGCTATGAACAGGTATGTTCCGAGGAAGTTGTTCAGTTGCGACATAACTGGATTTCTGTCACGTCGATAAACCTCATGAATAAGCGTTGGTCGATCCTTTCTGGTTCTGAATATTATGACGACCGTTGAGAACTTAAACGCAAGCTGACTAGACGTTTGCGTAAAGCTTTTTTATCTGAGAATAACAGATTTGTGGTTGCACTGACCGTCGAGTCGGTGTGGGTGAGGTCATATGTGTAAAAGATGGTTTACTTATCACCAGTCAATCGCACCGACTTGACAGGTGGGCTGAATATTTTGAGGAACACGTCAGCTGGCCTCAACCAGATCATGTGGTCAACGGGACCCGAATGGTCTGTTATTATGTTCCAGACGGTCCTCCGTCGGAAGCAAAGGTAGTCCTGGAGCTCAAGTTATTGAAACGTAATAAGGCTCCTGGTCCAGACCTCCTCCCTCCTCTTTTCAAGGATGATGAGAAGAGGCTGATATCAAAACTGACAAAACTCCTCCAGACGATTTGAGACTGAGGAAGTACCTCGTGATTGGTGCATGTCAACAGTCATTCCTGTTTTCAAAAAGAGATCCGAAGTCTATGTGACAACCACAGAGGCGTCAGTTTAGTGTCTATTGCATCCAAGTTACTCACTGGCCTCACTTCACGTCGGTTCACTGAGTCCAGAGAAGGACAGATACGCGAAGAACAGGCAGGATTCCGATCCAAATCACATTTTTACTCCGCGACGGACTTTAGAATATTGGCATTCTTATAAGCAGCCGACAGTCGTGGTCTTTTTAGGCCTAAAGGATGCTTTCGTCTCGGTTGGTCGTAATGTCCTCTGAAACTGTTTTCTTGAACCATGATTGAACTGTTCTTCCAAGACCCCTCGCAGACTACAAACGTGACCACTGCAAGCAACGGATCGGAATGCCGCTTGTTCTTCATGTATCTGGCTTGCCCTAGGCTTAATGAGGCAATGTGAAAGACTAATGGGTAACTTCGACATGACGAGAACAAACTACGGACTAACAGTAATTCATCATCATCATAGACAGCAATACATCAGTGGTTCACACTGATGCTTAACTGCCACACCACCAAGTAGAAGAAACAAACCCTGTTTAGGAGGAGAGAAAAAAGGGAGAGGAGAAAGGACCTAATCACTAAAAATAGCTACGTCTACATTCAAACATACAACATCAAGGCGCCTACACCTTACAAACAAACAACCGAGCTGTGAGTGAAAGTAAGGCGTCATCAGCAAGACAGCGTCCTCATGGGTTACACTGCCCCGCGTCATATTATTCATGGTTGTGTGCGGGCTGAGATACTACCAGGGTGCCCAGACCTAATCAGGAGAACGACTAGGACTCTCAACCAAAGCCTTTGGCTCAAAAGTCTATACCGCGAGGCAATCGGTGGGTGCCAGTGTACCAGAACAGGTACATTTTTCGGAAAAAGATGCCAATCTTCTTCCAACCTTCGACCCGGAGGACCAGAAGACTGGTTCGTCAGACTTCTACCTATTGGTCTGTCTGGCATGAGTGACTCCGTCAGTGTCTCTTGTTTCATCTGCGGCTTGTCGTGGATGCAAATACGCATGGTCCTATGAAATAGGGTCATGACCAAGGCAAAATTGTCCGCCCCATGGTGTTTTGCAAAGGATCGATCGCTGTAATGTTAGATCCTCATGCCTGGTCATGAGTACACCTAAGGAAGCTAAGCTGCTGTTTGATTTCGTCTCGTGGGACAAGGAAAGGTTAGGGTGAATAGAGTTAACAAAGTTGTAGAAAGCAAATCAACATTAGTATCCGTAAAAGTCGGAATATCAGCATACCGTTTGCACAATAAGGTTTTGGTGATTTTATCTTAGACTTGCCGTTGTATCATTTTTAAAAAGATGTAGACTAATGTTGAGTCTAACGGACTACTCACAGCCCTTTCGTCTATTTGTCCATAAGAAAGTCCAATAAAATTAAATCTTATATTTTCTGTATACAGTAAAAATGTGATCCTCAAGATATTCAGGTGAAATACTTATATCACTGTTTTGACTAGAAATAAAATCATACAGACTGTTTCAAGTGTTTCACTAAGATGAACGTTCGCTAAGACGGGAGTCAACGTCAGTGGAATACACGGCTTGAGAACTAACTAATACGCGCTCTAATGTCTCTGTTAGTCCAATGGGGGGATAACATTTTGTGAATGGGGTCTAGAATGTCAACCAGCCATCGAGTAACTTTGTGATATGCTGAACTGTTTATACACATAATTGGTCGCAGAGGTGCTCCATCCTTGTATATTTGTGATACACTCCCCATTCGTGACGTTTCCGTGCCAACTGGTTACATGCGATTATAATGATTTTCAGATATATGACCGTGCAACAACAATATCTGAAGTCGCCGTGCTATTTGCTTTTATAGCAAGATGTTATTTTTCGTCGTTTTATCCTACTCCAACTTCCGTTGGTTCTCCAAAACGATATTCATTTTCGTCATATAATCGTCTTTGCTCAGGATGACAATAATAGAGCCCTTATCCGGCTTTAGAAACACCAAGTGCCGCACTTCACTTAATTGTTCCATGACTTGACAGTGTTCCTGTGTGAGACATCAGTGCTGATGAATGGGTGTCGACAAAAATCGGTCAGATATATCTACCAATTTTGCACGGAACCAGTCCGTCTCATCGGAAGACGTGGACGATAGATCCTTCAATTGATGATATACAAACTGAACTTGCTTATTCAATTTGTTAATACTTTTAGGTGATATTTTGAAATTAAGTCGAAATAAGAGGCCACCTAGCTGTGTCTACGTGAACTGAGTTGACGAGATATTGTGCACACTCTTTAAACTATCATCAGGAAATACACTTATATTGGTTGATCGTGGGAGAGAGCTCCGAAGAGAACTAAGAGTTCTGACCTTCGTGGTGCAAACGGTGTCTCCATGGTGTAGATGACAACACGTGGTGTGACTGTACGCGTATCCATATCTTGTCTATCTCTATTTGTTTGTCATATATATATATATATATATATATATATATATATAACCTGCATGTTTTAAGCTCGCAAGTGATGAGAGTAAACGAAACGTTAACATGTCGTAACGTGTCACTTTTTGCACTGATTAAGTTGTTAAAGGGAACCCAGTGTTTCAATTGCGTGAGACGTTTACTAGTTCCGACATCAACCACTCTCCATCATATCTGAAAAGAGACGGAGAGAAGAGATCAGATCCTGAAGCCTAGTGACCGTCACAACGAGACACCCTGACACAGTATAAAAGTTTGCGTCCCTCCGTGACCTACTGGACTAAAGTGAGCGGCGTGATGATCACAAGGCCACAGTCACTTATGCCAAGCATACCAAAAAATAAAAGTTTGGCGAATTACAGTCTCCTGATCCACCAGGTTGAAGATGAGACGAAGGCATACATCTTTATCTGCAAAAAATGGCATCGATTCTAGTCGACTGACTGTCATCAGCTGCACCGCCGTATAAGTCTTTGAACCAAAGGCATCCGTTTAGAACCGTCATTCACTTATTCATAATTGCCTTGAGACAGACCAGAAGGCATTGTGGTACAAACAACCACTTGACGTAACGGCGACTTAGAAGAAAATTGCCGAAAAGGATAAAGGTAGATAAAACAAGATTAAGTCGACTGATCTCGAGTTGCTCGGATAACTTGCGTGCCGAAACCGCTGGGTTTCTGTTACCAATAGAGGCAACATCTCTATCCTCCGTCATAACATGCTTGCGGAACTTCTCGTAAGGAACCAGTCTGTCATCCTTTGCACTAGCTGCATTCAATGTTTACTGTCCTCTCGACGTTGCCCTTGAAACCTTAGGCGGGTTTTCGATGAGCTCAGATTCGATTAATTAAGGCAAAACGATCTAGTCTTATATGTACTGTGCAACCTCATCGTTCAGTAAGTGAAACAGTCAATCACTGGTTTGGTTTTAATAACTGCGCACGGTTGTTCAGGTCACTGATCGGATAACTGCCGTGAGATAAAATGCCGGCATATGTTCGCATTGATTGAGGCTAACTAAACTAAGGGTGCAACACGCTCTCCGTCGGATTGTGCTGACTCAACAATCGACTCATAGAAAAACGTAGATACCATGCGTCGACGCTTCCTATTGTTGGTTGACAATCAGTACTTTCATCATTATAAGGGCGATTCAGGGCTTGTGGGCCTTCAAACTGCTACTCAGATGGTAACTGCTCTACCATGTGAGACAGAGTATCCCGATTTATTCGGCCGTTCGGACGATGACGAAAGCCGAAGCCTACGCCAATCTGTGTAGGTCTCTTACTTAACTACAGAGACAACCGGTTTACCAGAAGTGTTGTTAGTGTGCGTCCTATGTAGTACGAAAATACCCACGCTTTCAGTGTTCACGGTGTACGCGTTAGCCAACACTCCCGTCAGCTTTGTAGCCCGGTTTGGGCAGGTTAAACTTGTTTATACGCTGGTCCCGGCGGACCTGTCCTCCCATTATGCAAGGGCCAACCAACCCCTGAGTCTGTCATGTTGACCGCTTAACAGAATGATAAAACGGTTTATGGCAACAACACAAGTATGTGCAGAGCAGTCACTCCAACGTTAGGCAGTACGTATTGTGCGAACAAGAGACGTGTGTACCATTAGTCTCCATGGTCGATAGGATGGCCAACCTGAACAGTTATCGACTGACCGGCACACACGCACACTATGCGAGCAGAAAAGTCGATGACACATCACGCGGACCTATCAGTGTCTATCAGCCTACCCACGTGTACAGTAACCGTGCTGCGCCGTTTGCCGTAGAAACCCAAAGAACTCCCTTTAGATATCTCAAGTTGACATCGGGACACACGAAAGCGATATCGAGACATTTTAAGTTGGAAAAGATATAGACTGACGCCTCTGTGTCTGCCACACAAATCTGGCCCCTTTAAAAAACTATTGATACTATTGTCTAAGAGAGCCTTGTCAGTTTTGATGTCAGCCTCTCTCCATCATACCTGAAAACGGTAAACAGGCCCAGGAGATTTGTCTCGTCCCCATAACTTAAACTCCAGAACTACTTCTGTTTCAGACGAAGAACCTTCTAAAGCGCAATAACTATTAAGGTCTTGTCGTCTATCTGGTTTGACTGGAGCCAACCGAAGTATGTCTCAAAACTTTTCGCCCAACTGTCACGTTGGTAGTTAATCAGAGAACTTCACATTTATACTCAATAGATGATCAACACAACCAGGAACGATGGAAAATAGCATTTTGTTATTTTCAGGTTAAAGAGCCTCCTTCATCATGTTCGATCGTTCGACCAAGTGATGCTCACGTCAGTTTATTGTCAGTGTTTACGTTTCCCGCAGATTTCATCATACCCGAAGCCAATCAAAAACAAGCGACGCTTACTCTTAGGTTTATACACCCAACAGACATTCAATTCTACTGCAACTAAACAGCCCCTTCGAAACATACCTCTTCATAGAAAGCTTTCATAGTTACTGTGATTTGTTTTCAGTGCTTGTTGGATTTCTTCGTCTGATTCGTACAAAACGAGTTATTCACCAGCTTTTAAATAAAGTGCTCTACTCTCTTCGCTGGAATGTTAGTTAAGTATCGGATATTTCAAAGAGAACAACCCATTCGCAAAAAATGGAAGGAAGCGGTCAAGTAGGGTAGCACGATCAGAGTCCGGGTGGTTGCCTGAAAACGAACGACAGTCTAGAACAGAGTGGCGCCATTAGTAAATGATTATTATATGACTGATTTGAGCCCATACCCCAGACGTACAGGGGGTTCACCATGCAACACAATGCTTTCTTCTACGTTGGGACACGGTTTTTAAAATACAGACCGTGAGATGCGCAGACCTGTAGTAGTCTCTCACGACTGTCAGTATACTCAGCTCAGAAATCATACACATCACTCACCAGCCCCCTTTTAGGAGCTAGTATGGGCTGGTATGATAATGTTTAGGTCACTGGCCGACCTTAGAAAATCGACGAGGGTGTTGATAGCATCTGAACTACTGACAGTCAGGACGTACTTCTACATAATGAATACACAACACGCTTCTGATTTGCGCTGAGCGATTATCGAACGTTGAGCGAGCATTGATATGCCCTGGAATTCGGTGTAATTCCTACTCCACCCAGACCACGAGATTCAGCTTCGGCGTCAGCGAAAGCCTTGGAATGGGTGAACTTAAAGAGGTAACGGCATTAGAATCGTAGATTGCAGTCCCATAGACACAGAACACATCAAGCTGTAGACTTGAGAGAACTCTCGTTGAAAGCATCTTGCTGATCAATATGCCAGAGAATGCATATACCAAAAGAGCTGATATCAGTCGTTTTGAATTTGGAAAACTAACATACGACGGTATGAGAAGGGCACGAAATTAGAGGCAAAAACGGAAGGCGAAAATGACAATGGCTGAATAATATACCCAAAAGGAGGACGCTAACGTTTGACACTTCACAGTTGTTCAGGTCACAGAAGACGGTCGACTATGAAGAACACAACCGAAACATCTTGCTCAAATAGTTGGCCTATGGGATAACAGGAGAGCGCTTTTGTCTTAAGCGAAGTTTCTCATTAGGAACAAAGCAAGGTCGAAACGAAGGAAAAACACTTCTGCCACACGTCCATAAAACCGTACTACGACGCGCCAGCATTTCTATGAAGTCAGTAGTGCGATACATAACCCTGCTAACTTAACTGCTTTTTGCATGACTGCTCCATTTTGGCATATCTAACATGCTTAAATTTGCTAGGACCGAAGACCTAGCCAGCATAGCCTTCCAGATCAACGAAGTGTGCATGCCCGCCAGCACGTCAGAGTGGGACAACAGGACACAAAGAGTGAACATTTTCCACTCGGCTGGGGATGCAACGACAAACGCTGCATCTATTTACTGCTCTGCTTGTTTGTGGACGGTAGTCCGCGCTATGGTAACCCTGCGTACGGTTCAGAACTGGAAGTGACGTAGGTTGAAAGGTGAAAAAGATTGCTGTCATGAACTTATCCACAAGCAGAATCATGGTAACGGAGCAAACTTCCAGGAAAAATAAAAGCGTTAAATATCACGCGTTGATTTCCAAATAAAAACTGACGATTCGTTAACGGTATGTAGCAATGATATTTTATATAATTAACAAAATCTGTGGAACGGAAGGACTGCCAGGCCAACACCAAATGTAAGATAAAAGATCACAGGAATCGAACAAACCCACCTAGCATGGTTTTTCTTCCACTGTTATTCACATGAGTAGCAAGCCCGAAATCGCCCACTTTAACATTAAGATATTCCTCGTCAGAAGCACCATAAAGAAAACAGTTATCTGCCTTAAGGTCCCGATGTAGAATGGGAGGCTGAATTTTATGATGCATGTAACGTAATGCATCCAGTATCTGATGCCACCAACGGGTAATCAAAGGGAACTTCAGAATACACTGGCCTTCGAGAAAATTTTTCCGGATAACACTGAACGCGTCAAGATTAAACCAACAATTTCGCATGATACCTTTTCAGAGTACCTTCACCCATCAGTTCTTGAATAATTACAACTCCTTTTTCTTCCATTTGATTATTCGGGTCTTCCGTGTCTATCCATTCACGGAATACGTCGAAACATCGAACAATATGAGGATGGTTCATTCTCAACATAATTTCCGTTTCCTTAAACATCGCTTGACGCTTTTCCTTAGTATCGACATGTTCCCGCTGTGTATACGACGTGAGATAAACAAACGTACTGTAAATGCTCACCTTGAATTCACACCAAGCTACGTTTCTCGCTTCGACTGTATCGTATCCTCGGTAAACAAACTTATATCCACCTTCGCCAATCTGTAGAAATGATCCCATGAATTACAAAGTTTACCTTGAGGTTATGTTTGATCCATCTCCCACATTTTGACTTAGCCGATACTTTTTGTTTCGCTTCTTGTTCAGCTTGGTACTTCTTAAGCATCTCTTCTTCCTTTTTCTTCTCACGTTCTTTCTTGCGCTCTTCTCGAGACTTCTTCCGCTCTGCAGCGGCCGCCTGGGAATCAGCCGCCTGACCAGGAACTGCAGGGGCCGCGCACTCTCCAGTCGAAGCAGCACTGGATTTCTCCAGCACCCCGGTCTGAGATAAGGAGTCTTCATCATCTGATTCAACATCATGCACGGGACCAGGATCTACGATTTTCACTTTCTTTGTAAGAACTTTTGCTGAAGTGTCTATCCTAAAGACGGATTTGTCACCGTTCAAAACAGTTGCTTCAGACGTTTCGCAGCTTGACAAAGGATCTGAAGTGGCTGTATTAGCAGAAATAGCGTTAGGGTCCTCCTTGGGAGTGGAAGTCTTTGGAAGATTGACATTCATTTATACCTGTAAAATAGGTCATGTACAACCATGTATTGACATTACGCGAGCATCAGCCTAGAAAATTAAGTAACGATATTCACAATTGGTAAAATAAAAGTGGCAAGATCCTACTTCACGGAATTAGAACAACTGTTTTGAGCTATACGGAAGCGTGCTACCATCAGTGACGTCGGATACAACGGGCTATCCCCAAGTTCTGAAGTTGTGTGGAGGCTAGGCATCAGCACTTTTGCTGTTGATGATGAAGGTCGATGAACAGTAGAAGTTCACCTCATAACATAAACCCAACAGACCTATATCCCGTCATTAACAACAGTCTAGTAAATATGAGTGCATCGAAGAAACAAACGTGAAATTACGTGTGCCAACTTCGCAATAAAGTTGCTGCTCTTAAGCTTCACTTTGAACATTCAGTAAAAATACAACGGTTAGCTTTCCGCACAAACACACAGCAAGGAAATGAAATCTCTTTGTGGTCAATTTTTGATAGATGTCCTCATGAGAAAATTACAGACGTAACGGCCATAGAGAATAATCAAGTAAATACTGCTTTACTGCAGATAAGTTGATAAAACTTTTGGTACCCTATCTGAAAAAACCGACATCGCACGCTTACTAGTGGCGTTAAATGAAGCTCATTCTTCTCCAGCATTTGCCTCGGAGATGAAAGTCGGTGGAGTGATACATTTCGCAAACACTGAAGAGCATGAAAACAGCCCCAATGAATGACGTGTTTATGCGAAACCTATCCTGACCGAGCAGTATACACACTTTCATAGTTGTGTACCTCTTACCGAAAAATGGAATTTGATCAATTTTAGGCTACCTGATTACGAGCATCTACCGTACCTGAACCGTTTTCTAAAGAGCAGTTCAAGAAGAGACTGCTCTGTGGGGGCCTAAGAAAATGAGTTATAATTCAATGGTAATACGTTTCGAGAAAATAAATTAAGGTTACTGTGAAAAATTATCAGTGCATCCCTACTGCCGAGAATTACGGCGATTGTTAGCCGGCGTCATATACGACGCTGCTCCAGAATTTGGCAAGAAATGAAAAATTAATGAACACATTCTCGCCTGGGACAAAACCCTACCCGCTCTTCCTTAATGTCTGCCTGTCGAGCTTCAGTGAACCACGAAGCATAACGGACTCACAATTAATTCCATCCTGTTGAGCAAGGCTGGCAAGTAGCGTACATTTCCGAGAGCAATTCGCGACCATTCATACCACCGCCCGCCAACCCATTCTGACTTGACAGTGCGTCGCAGCCGGTGGCAAACGTGCATCCATACGGTCAATCGTTCTTTTTTTCAGAAACTACGTAGACTTTTTGCTGATCTCTTCATACACGGGACCCCAGTAAACGGCAACCCAACGCTACTGGACGCGTTCCTAGCCTACAGACTGAGGAACAGCCTTCCGTGTGAGGACTAACAATGAAATAAGCGGGATTCTCCTGGAGAATAGGCAGTCTCGGACAATGAGCAATATTACCATCACAATGTGGTGGACTGACAGTTGATCATCATCATCACCATCACCACCATAGACAAAAATACATCAGTGGTTCACAATGATGCTTAACTGTTCATTGTGGCAAACGATTAGCTGGCATCCTTAGTAAATGACCTAACCAACTAAGTCCGTGCAAATGTAGTGACTGAATGAAACGACTCGTTTGACAATCCGTGCAAAAAACCGGTTTCCTAACCTCCTCCTTGTTTACTCGTTGGTGCCATGCGATACGAGCGATTGAACGCAGACACCGGTGGTCAAACACCTGAAGACGGTTTACGTCTTCTACCCTGAGGGGCCAGGTTCCGCTGCCGTAAAGTAATACAGCCCTCACTGTTGTCTGATATACGCGACCTACAAGCTTCAGAGAAATACCTCTATCGCCACATGTGCCTTAGATTAGTAAACACTGCTCCAGCCTTGGAAATACGCGCCTCTAGGACTTCATTATCTAATATTAAATCTACGTAATCACAACAATCTTGCAGAAGCACTTTGCATTTCGAGGCTGCAAAGCACATTCAGAAGTACTTAGCAGAACGCGAAATAGCGTTGTTTGTGCCTTATCGTCAACATAATCAAGATCAGTCAGTCTTCCACCAGGTAAGAGGTCCACACTGGCATCACTCGAGTGCCGCAAACAGTCCTCCATTAGTTCATCCATGAGGAAATTGAACAAAAATGGTGAAAGGGGACAGCCTTGATGAACGCCGTTCCGGGTGCTGTAACTGTCAGACAGCTCACCGTAAACCCTAACCTGAGCCAAAGTACGGGAGTAAAGCGCCGACAGTATGTTCACATACTTGATCAGTACACCCCTGCGTTTAAGCGACTCTAAAAGTGTAGATCGATCCACTGAATTGAACACACCTTTATAGTCAAGAAATGCGGCAATTGTTGGCCGGCGGTACACAGGATTGTGTTCCAAAATTTGACGAAGGGTAAAAATATGATTTATACATCCCCGGCCAGGATGAAACCGTGCCTGTTCTTCTCTAATGTTTAACTCCCTACCTGCAGTGAGTCGACGAAGTATAATGGCTGCCAGAACCCTTGGAATGACTGGGATCAAATTAATTCCCCTATGGTTTTCGCAAGAGCTCCAGATACCTTTCATGAATATAGGAACTATTACCGCGTAACCCCAGCACGGAGGAATGGTCTACGTCATCCACACAAGTTGAAACAGCTGAGTCAAGTCCTCAACTAACACCTCTCAACCTCCTTTAAAAAGTACCGGTAACAGACAATCTGGACCAGCAGTCCTATTACGATTGGGAGCCGAGATGAATTGCGAACCTCAGTCCCAGTGGGTGGTTCTAAGTCTACCGACCAGGGCATTACACAACACCTTGGTGGTGGCAGTACGGTGGAAGCAGGAGGTCAGCTAAATTGACCCTCAAAGTGTTCCGCCTAACGCTCTAACCTTCTGGACTTATTATAAATGAGTGTGCCATCTACCTCCCTGATAGCTTCACTGAAAGACGGTCGTCTTAGACCAATAGCACGGATCATCTTAAAGAGTTTGCCGGTGTTCTCTGAGGTAAAAGCTATCTCCATTTCATTAACGTTGTCCATCAACCAAGCCTCACGATCAGCCTTTAGACTACGTTCCAGTTTCCCAAGGATATCTCTTCTAGACTTATTATGTGAACTACCAACAGGAACATTCTGTCTGGCTTCCAACAAATCCAGAGATTTCTCTGAAATCCAATGTTTGTTTAGCCCATGTACCCCTGTGCCGCATGTTATAGTACCCACTTTCTGAATGGTCTGTGAAATTTGAGTCCAGCAGCTATTAGGATCATCGAAGTGAATACCACTAAGGCAGCTTTCTAAGCTGGTTTGGTACTTATGCTTTATCGATGGTAAAGCCAATTTCTCAACAGCTAACCGCCGTTGTCAATGGGTTTGTTGTCCAGCAAAAGTAAGAACAAAACGATAGCATACCAATGCATGATCTGAATCTAAGTATGTGCTCCAATAACAACGACAGTCCTGAATGCAACCACGCCACCTATAACTAACAGCTATGTGGTCTATCTGAAACCAGACCTGATTCGGAGCAGG
>LUCH01001753.1:0-10000 GCA_013368495.1 Paragonimus heterotremus
GTCAGCACAGCCCTCCGGATCACAACAGCACACAAGTCTGACCACCACGCCAAGATAGCAGAAAAGGTCAAGAGACTGATGACAAACAAGTTATATTGGTCCATCAGTTAAGTAGCTGTGACTAACTGTGTTCAAATGGAATTCAGGTTTGCTGCTGTAACTTGGCCTTTGCATGTCGTTTGTACTCAATACTAGCTAGATCGTAGGCTCACACTGGATGCCACGCCTGCTGTAGTTTGCGGGCTGTGTCCAAAACGTGTGTACTGAGGGCAATGTTTTGTTGAATCCTTAGGAGGTATAGACACACGTGCCAGTGTGGAATCAGGCTTGACAACCTGTCGGAGCAGACACAATAACGTCAACAAGGGATTCGATGTTACAGTGCCTAAAATGGCTAGACTGTACGTACCTGGCTGAAAGTTAAACTAATGGTCGGTGGAGAAGTTTTGGCCTAATGGCCAATCGCCCGTTAACTACGACAAGGAATAGCCGCATACATGCTATCACAAGTAAAACATGTAGACCATGACGAACATAATCTAACAGGTCGTGGTTACAGGCTAACAGACTGTTGGTCAACTGTGTTAAACTTGCGTCACGTCCAGGGCTGTTAGGAATAGTGACTGGAACCTGCAGCCAAGAAAACTCCTCCGATTTGTTCACTCCTGTTATCCGTCCGGAGCGGGAAACGAAAGTGCCAGTTTCTCAATTTTCTCGCGAATAGATTCGGCCTTCGTTGAAAGTGCTCAACAATAGACCATTGCAATTCACTTCTTATCATGAAGTTACTTCTCTTAATGAGGTTTAAGTGGTAGGGCACATCACTGATTTTGCTTGGACATAATAGGTGTCATGTCCATGCTACAATACGTCTTTTAATGGAATGGAACGTCTTTACAATCGCCCTAGTCTATGGCTGAGAAAGACAAGCGTACTGAAACGCGTCTTGTCAGACATTTCCATTGGACATGCAGTGTTACTGTAAGTGGCAAAAAGCTTAGGTGTAATCAAAACAACGTTATCCATAGGATGTCAAATGACATGCAAGTAAATGTTTAAACCGAGTTGGATCGGTTACTATGGTACTGTTAAGAACACAACAAAATAATTGTTACCGCAAACTTCAATTATTCAAGTTCACAGGGAGTATAACAAGGAATATAACCAAGGACACAAACAAGAAGAATACTCGATCAAGGCTAACATGCAACTGCGAAGTAGGCAAATCAAAGTCACTGGACGTTACACGCACGTGAATTAAAGACTTATGGATCGGTCAATGAAAACTAACACAGTTCAAGGAGAGTGAGTGGAATCAGGCTGATAGAAGTTCGTATACTAATCCCTTGAGTCCTCAGGTCGGTGACAAAACAAAGTACATCGTCAGGAGTTGAAAGATTAGCGTGGCATGCGTAGTAAACGAGATTTAGGTTAGGAAGATCAACCAGGGATTCGTGGTAATCCTGAACGGCCACCAAAGGAATTGTGGAGGGGATCACATGAACAGAATGAAATATATATGGATTGGAAGGGTTAAGGGAATTTTTCATCCAGGTATGGGAATCGTCCACACTTGCCATTTGATGCCGAGCAATATTCATCATCAAAAGGAATATGTGACATCAGCTGTGGACGGCGTGATTACTGTCCTGTAATGCCACAATGCAATGTGAGCCGGAGAAGGCGAGTATTAAGTTGTGTGACCACAATATGCTGGTGTCGCCACAGCAGTGATTCTGCGTGACAACCCGACGAAAATAACATTTCCTCATATGTCTACGTTTTGCTAAAACTTTTTACCTCATAAGATGAAATCAAAAGAAGAACTTGTGACACCAGGGGAATCTCCGTTTACTGAGTTTCCATGGGTTATTTCATTCAGATGAAATACCAGTTAAGTAAACAAATACAATTGCTCCGAAAGCTTCCGCTTTCCAACTGTTTGACCTGTCTTGGCTTCTAGCTCGTCTGTTTTGACAAGTGGCAAGTCTTAACAAGTTGTTTTACAGCAACACTCGTTATGATCAAATATGATAATACACCAGAGTACTGTCCACATTAATCGCCGCGCTCACATGCCAGTGTACTCGAGTTGCCGACAGTGATTGCATGTAGCGCTCCATGAATCATTGTTTGACCACATACCGGTGAATTCGTTCAATACAAGCCTTTTACAGGTAAAAAATTATTGTGTCATTCGTCTCCACTTCAGAAGTTTTGTACTTGTCGGTGAGTGTAGTCATCTCCAAAATTGATCTGCCTTCAGATCTAATGTTCAACTCTTGTCAGCTGTGCTGATTTTCACTTCAACTCGACAAAAAGTGGCCCGACGTGTAGGCGATTAGCTTGAACATATCAGCAAACAGGCCAGCCGGAACAGTTTGGAAAAACAGCGTCGAGTTGGTCACTTACATAAACGGCTTAGATTTTCACAACAAATAAACGTAGTTTCTCTACTCAAAAACAGACTTATTCATGAGACTGACAACATATGTCAACTTGATCCAGACAGTGGTGTTATACATCTTATTCCGTAGACTAAACCAAGTAATACTCCGAGTATTTTTGCACCACTACGGTTTACAGAACAATGGTCAAACATTTGTTTTCTACAAATAAACAGGGTTGCAGTAGATGGTCTTCTCATTTCGCCATTATCATAAATCTTTATGACCACACGAAAGTCTTCCATAACTGGTAAGTCATAAGCACCAGTTGAACATTGCAGATTTTTTGAAATAACACTCGTGATGTCAGTAGGTTTGTTTGAGTAGTTAACTCAAGCAAACTCCAAATTGGATGTTCTGGTTAGCCGACGATCAGAACGAACAACCAGGCGTTCATGTGGACAGGAAAACAGGCATACTGCAAACTTATATCATTTGCGTTATCAGAGGGGAAAAATAACGAGGTGTTTATCCTTAGACTACGAAGAAAATTAGGCGATGGCACCTCATGCAATTCATCATAAAATGTTACGCACATTTTATCAAACATATTGATGACAGCAGTGTCCAAGACGGTATCTTATTTGAAACTGCGGTTATCATGTTATTAACAAGCGATGACAGCTAGCAAGCGCATCACAGAACCTTTACCGAAAATCAATATTCCAAAAAAATCAAGTACACTCACAAAAGTATGTCTCCGTATGAAAAGCGAGTCCTCTTCGGACATGACTGATCGCTTACGGGAATGTCAGTATACACTCAGCATCTGAGCATGTGAGCTTCGGTTTTCTTCTAAATAACTATGCAGAGGTATTCGAACAGTTAAATTTTAATTCTCTACATGAAGTCAAATGTCATCTGTAGTTTTCATGTGCAAAATTTTGATATACGTATCAGTTTTTCTAAACTTAATGAACGAAACGTATTATAAGTGAACTGCGATCTACCAAGCCTTGCAGGCATATTTGTTCTCTGAATTTTCAAGAAATAATCAATACAAGCTTCATCATTGTCATAACAGCCACGAGCCTGACTAAAAGTTACTGTGGCTCGGGCCGCCGCTCACCTCAACAATGAGTTGGAGTATCCTAGAAGAAAACGATGATGAGAAAGTTGAAAATTAATAAAAGAAGACTAAGCGGAAGAACTAGAAATGGTATGAATAGAGGTACGCCATTGACTGCAACACAACGCCATCTCAGATAGCGTCTCTAACCAGCGGTTTGGGTGATCACGAGGACCCCATCCAGGCAGGCGACACTTACCCACTTTGCTCAATGCAGCAGTCAAGGTCTGCATATTTCGTGACCACGTTGTTGCTTGACCACCACGCGGTTTAACCCAATTGTTGGTGGTCTCAGTATATAATGGTCGATACGGTAAACGCTCAGCTGGCATACGGAGAACATGACCCAACCATCTCAAGCTGTGCAACGTAATCAGTTGACCAATTGATCGCGCATCCCGAGCATTCCGGAACACGCGCCGGCGAATGGCCACATTGCTCACGCAATCAGTCCACTTAATATGGGCTAATTGGCAGAGACAACAATGGTCAAACACAACAAGTCTGTTGATATCTTCTTTGTGAACAGGTCACGTTTCCGAACCATAAAACAAAATAGAACGCACACAGGCATTATATACCCTTCCTTTCAGAGACAACCGGACGTCTTTTCGACGCCACAGATGATGCCGTTTGGCAAAGGCAACTCGTGTCTTTGTAATCCTCACTGATATCTCATCAGCAATATTACAGGCTGGCGAGATATTGCTACCCAAGCATGTGAAACTGTCCACTGTCTCGAGCGGATAACCTGCAATGAAAAAAGTAGGAGTGAAAGTGCCCCAGTCTTGAAGCATCACTTTGCACTTTGAAGGTGCAAAGCGCATTCCATACAAACTAGCTCGGTCGCTCAAC
The DNA here is from genome assembly GCA_013368495.1 of Paragonimus heterotremus. NCBI lineage: Eukaryota > Metazoa > Platyhelminthes > Trematoda > Plagiorchiida > Troglotrematidae > Paragonimus > Paragonimus heterotremus. Next base: position 4,372 of record LUCH01001753.1, read on the forward strand.
CTGTCCAGCATGGTCTGCGTGTCTTCCGCAAAAGTGAGTAGCTGGGTAGGTTTGTCGCACCTAATTTGAGATGCAGAAAGCCGGGAATCTACTACCATAAGCCCCAACTCGTCCAAGGTCCGATGGTAAATTGTTCTGAGGTTGTTCACATACTTCTCAGGCATACTTTTCTTCCATAGACTGTCTCAGAGTGCAGCCCTGTCAGTCGAATCGATGAACCCTCCTACTGGCCTTTTATATGCATGGCGGAGTTCAAGCACCTGGCGAATTGTGAAAATGTGATCATTGCAGCAACGGCCAGAGTGAAGCTCAACTTCACTCAGTCTTCACGGATATGCTGCTCATGCGTTTTGCTCAGTCTACGAAGTACGATGGTTGCAAAACAACTTTGACACAATGGTAATCAGATTAATCACTCTTTTATTTGCAAACGAAGTGCACGAGCCTTTTTCGAATATACCAGGCATACTGGAAATATTCGTATGCTAATGACTGAAAGTAATTAATATATATTCCAATAAACGCGTGGTTTTGATATTACGAGTTTTCGCCACGCTTTAAATTACAAGTCCAGGTGTTAATTTGAAATGTATTTACTTGTCTCTGATTGATAGTGGAAGAACTGGTTGATATCAGTTGAACATCCCCCATAATTGATTGCAAGATTCGCGTTCACTTGGACTTTACAGACAACCTATTTGGAAAAGAAACACCATACTTCACTGTCACTTTTGTTGCCGTTCATCAATAGTGCGGCGGTGAGCGGCGGCCCGAGCCACAGTACCTTTTGGTCAGGCTCATGGCTGTTATGATGATGATGATGAGTGCATGTCCTTGCTACAAACCGGACGTGAACCCCGGTCAGTCTTTCATGAAGTAACTGTGTTGACCACTGCATCGCTGAACTCACATTAAAAACAACTGAATTATCACATGGAAATGTTCACCCACATTTACTTGTGAGGAACGTACAGAGTGCCCGATCGACTCAAGAGTAAACCCAGCAACCCCCCGGGAACTCAAATCCGGACTACAAGATTAAGACGTCTCATCGATTTGAAATCACAGAAATCCTAAAAATCATTAGGCGATCTCTTGATAGCTTCTAGTAATTGTGAGTTTTGGTTTGTATAAGTCGAATATCATTTTAAGCAAGACGGTAGAGTTATATGTTGAGTGGATGAAAAGGCATTAGTGATATCAACAGTCGGTTTGGGGCAACTCTATCAGACTGAGTCACGTGACAGTTTGCCACTATCAACCGTTACGGACAACCGAAAATCGAGATGACTAGGTTTTCAGCAGTTTACATGCTTGTGTGGAAATCGCGATGAAACCTTTGTCGTTGCGACTGTTATTCATGTAAAAGCGGCTGGTCCCGTCAAATTGCCTAGCGTACAGTAGGTTGAAACATCTAAGAAACAGCAAAATATTTGCACAAAATTGAGTACGAATGAAGTCGGGCAGTTTGACCACCGTGTTTCATACACTTCCAGTGAATGGATTGAGAAGAACACAAGGTTACGAGTAGGCTGTACTGCTCAAACTGTCAGCCACCTCGAGTGGTCTTCCACATGGACGTTATGACCAAAATCACATTAACAAAGGATCAGAGGTCACGTTGTCTTGATTAGGTCAGTTTGCGTTGCGTCTGAACGGAGTGGTCGAATTTTTGGCCCAATAAGTGATGGGGAGGCCGATGTCTGTCTGGTGTTATTTATCCATCCACGACACATAGCAGATAGAAGTATGATACAGTTGCGGTTAACGCATGCATAGTGAGTGTATATGGTCAGAGTACAGCATCACTCCACAAGGAGAGGCGGACCTTTGTGAATTACTCGAGCATGATCGGAACTTACATTGTTATTCTTTGACGGTGCACGTAGTCCGACAGTCGAATCTTTCTCGAGCTTCTGAAGTTGATATGCCTCTTTTGGGGGTAACCGTGTCTCTTGAGTTTACCAACTCATACTTTCAAGTGTCTACTTGTATCTCCAAATACGGTAGACTGAGAAGGTCTGTTCTCTTCGGTCTCCTCTCCAGTCGACGTGACCCCACTTGCTTTTTTCAATATGGGTTTTCGGATATTAGTTGGCGACTAACAGTCCTTTAATTTGAGAAATCTCTGTTGTTTTGGACAGTTCGCTGATGTCAGTTATACCTTCTTCCGACAAACGTGTAACCAATGACGCCAAATATTAGAACCAAGTCAAGTCGCTGGGAACCGCGGTACTATTGACAAAAACAATATAATCAACTACAAGGAACAAACCTCACTTCTAGTTGATTATTTGTTTCGATCTCCAAACCTCACTTCGTTTGCGTTCGTGGGATAAGATTCAAAGGTCGGCACCAATAGGCCGTCAAGGCTACAAAAACCACATGTACAAGCACAGGCGAAGGACGAGCAATGACCAACCGAGGAAGTGAGGTCGGATCGGTCTAATGTGTGTCTAAATGGTCAGCCTTCGGACAGACCGACGAGTCGGAGACAGTTTCACGGCGGCCCATAAGAAGGCCGTATACACAGAGGTGGGGAGGGTGAGAGGAACAGACAACAATGGGAGTGTGGGGTGTGTGAGTGAGGTTCAATTACTGATGGGGTAGAATAGAAAAATTAGAACTTTTGGACGCGGGTTGTGGAATAACAATAACAGGTGTCTGGTTAGATGGGGTCACGGGGAAGGGTGTGACAGGGTCAATCGAGGGGAATTTTGGTCCCCAGAAGTGCCTTATCGAATGGCTTTTTTCTTCATGCCCAGTGGATGCAGCGGAGTGAAGTTGAAACATTGAACACAGTGGGATAGTTTGCGGTATACAAAAACCCGGTATCTCTGACACGGTGGTCCAAAAAACTGAATGAACGCTCTTCATTTTCAGTTTCGAAAGTGAATGCAATGCTGTTGTGCTTTGAGTTTGAAACTTTCAGCATTGGTTGCATGTGGTCCGCTTTATTATCATAAATGTGTCATCTACATATCACCACCAAATTCGTAGACGACAAATGAACTTACACATAACCAGGACCTTTGATCATCCGAGGGAAAGATTGGCTACTTCAAGTGCTACAGAAGAATCCGTGGTTACATAATCGATTGTCTGTGCAACATTTCGTTAAACATGAAAAAATTTGAGTATGAACAAAGTACAAAACCATATAAAGTATCCGAAGGCAGTAAATTGGTACTTGCATTAAGAGAGTGATAACTCTCTAATAATTCTTAACGACAACAATAGTGCGTCTTACAAGTACACTGATATGTACAGAGACTAAGTAAAAACTAAGAAATTTGCTCGCGATGTTATGTTCTTCGAAATCAATTTTTCTAAAGAGTAGCTTGTGTTGAAAATGATCGCCTAAACCAATGTTGTGCAGATATGTGACGAAATGAGGATTGCTCCAAAAAAAATATACCTGACAGTGTTATATATTACTTGCGCATTCTATTACCTCAGGATAGCAGTTCATACGTACTGTAGATAGAAATAAAGAAAACCAAACTTAATCAGTTGGTTTTGAGATATTTCACAAAACGAATTGAAAGTTTCGAAGAATCAGGTTTTGATCGTATAGACATCAATTGAACCGTTAAATCTGAAACATCTTGATCTTCATTGTTAGATGTGTGTTACATAAGACCTTAATGTTTCTCGTCACACAGGATAGTTTTCTAGTGATGTAAGTATGGCTTTAGTGGTGCTTGTGTCTTTAAGCAAACAGGGAGCAGTATGAACACATTTTCCGTTTCGTGTTGGTTTGCATAAATATCTCATATTGTTCCTTGGCTAGTATGGTGACTATAGGTGAACCACTATCCAAATAAGATCGGAGCCTTCGGAATTCGATAGAATATTTCGCGTAGTCTCCTTAGAGAAGAAATTATGGATGCGGGATTCATGAATGTTTGAACTAGTCAACTATTCATATATCCATACCACGGTCGACAACTGAAATCCGGTCCGCGTATTCATGAGGCCAACCTGTTGGTCACTGTTCTAGTGACCTCAGAATAGACATGATGGATCAATCACATTTGAACGTTCAACCACTTCTAATCGTTCGAAGGGTGATGTTGTTCATTTCATTTGAACCAAAGTCCAAAACAACTACCCGTATGCTAGCCAGTAGTACCCTATGGTAAACGCAAAAGCGAATAACAAGTTTTTCACATACTTGTTACTGATGAGTAGTTTAGCAGATCTGATGATTTAACTGAGACTCGGTTATGAAAAATGAGGACTTCGGTTGGATTCGAACCAACGATAATTGGGTTCCACCTAAATCTTCAAATCTGCCGAGCTACTCGATAGTGGTACAATTTATATGCTCAACAGTGGCGTTGGAAGATACCAGCGTAAACCGTTTGAGAAATCCTGTTGAAGCAGTAGATCTCGTGGATCATTCCCTGGATTCCATATGAGACTGTGGGACGGTTGGTTAACACAGTACAAGTGTGAGACTTCCGTAGCTCGTCTAGTAGAGAGATTGCCATGTTTGGACATGCTGTTTTAGTCGCTGGTTCGTATCTAGCCGAAGCCCTGATATTTTGTAATTGAGTCTAACCTAAATAATCGAGTCTGTCAAACTTGGCACTGTACTGAAAACGAGGAATAATGTTGGAGTAGCAGCGACATTGACGGATGAAGGCACCATAGCAAGTGTGCTCCGTCAGATTCTTAACTGTCTTGAGATATATATGCCTTGTACATTTACAGTCCAATTAACGGGTATCTTTTAGGGTGTGGTGTCTTTTAAAAGTTGGGGTCTCATTTCTTCGACGCACTAGTGGCTGCCATAATACAAATGAATATAATTACTCGAGAAAATAAGCTTTATCTCAATGATCTATTGTTAGCATTCTGCTGAGCTGTGTAAATCATCCGCTGACAAGGAAAAACCCACAGTCACTCTGAACTTGTGTTGGTTTTGTTTGCCAACTGGTGTGTTACGATTATTGGGCTTCTTCAGAGGCACACTGTTTTCTGTCGTTCTGATGTCCGGTTGAATAATTTTACTATAAATCCAAATTTGCTTACTGCTGCCTTGTGTAAAATGCACAATTCTATTTGTGTACACAAAAAGTGGTACGTAGAAATTTCCAGTTTTCCGTCAATACTATTGTAACGTGGCTACGACAAACAAAACTCATGTTGTTCTATAATTTAACCAGCAATAACGGAAATAGCATCATGATAAGAAGTGAATTTCAGCTGAGCACTTTCAATGAAGGCCGGAACTGTTTCCGAGAAACTTCCAATTCTGTTTCCTGATCCGGACGGACAGTAAGAATGAACACATTGGAGGGATTTTAATGATGACAGGTTCCACATAATATTCCTAATAGATTTGGACGCGACGCAAATTTACCGTATTTAAGCGACATGCTGCTAGTTTTTAACCACGACTTGTTAGTTTATGGTCATCGTGATGAATATGTTTGGTTGTGATAGCTCACGTTCAGTTATTCCTTGTCGTTTTCAGCGAGTGACAAGTCTAGACGCATTAACATTTCAACGGTGGAATTTCTGTCCAACTTGACAGGTTGGACAGTTGAGTGGGCAGCCAAACTCCAGTGAGATGTTTGCTAATCGACAAAGCAGAACGTGCATACTTGATTAGCGATAT
>LUCH01001753.1:14936-32023 GCA_013368495.1 Paragonimus heterotremus
ATATATATATATATACGCAATCGTGCATACATCCTATGGCATACTGAGTCAGCTAGAAGCAGTATGTTGTTGGTAGCCACCGATTTGTCGCAACGTTTCAGATGTGTTTGCCTATACGCTAACATCCTACACACACTAGTTGGTGCAGTTGCTTATGAAACTTCAAGTCATCTCAAAGTATGGAATGCACATCTCATCTGTTCCATCATACAACAAAGAATTATTGAGATCAACTTAACAGAACGCTTTCCTCGAAGATGAAAATTCATTCGCTTTGTCACTCAGCTTAAATTAAAGGTTTCGAATCAAGGCAGAATTAAGAGTAAAGACATTTCGCAGTTTAACGGCAGTTTGCACAAGCAAAGATGCGGTTTAACGATCTTCGCTAAAAATAGCCGAATCCATTATTAATAAGCGAGAAGGGAAATATTGTATTTTCCAGGTCACATTTACACCAATCCTGTTTTTCCCTCGTTATGCAAGAGCATACGACACTGGAAACATGTGGGGTCATGTGAAACTCAATATAGCTATGAATCATGGATACCGCGTAGACTCAGATAAGCGAAATATACTGACAGACGAATGGTCCAAGAATAAGAATCATTGCCATAAACCTTGGTTATCTCTTACATTTGATACAGAGCTACTCGCATCTTTGGTACACACCATGTCGTGTTTCGGCGACGTTCATCGTCACTCACATTTTGTGATCCATCTGGCGTTCGGGTGATGGTTATGAAACAAGTGTCTCTTACAATATTTTCATGTTCGTGCAAAAGCTGCCAGAAAACCTTGGACGAATCAGCTGTAGACGTCATTGATTTTTTAAGTTATTTACACGTTTTGTGAAACCTCGCCACTCAATCTCTGTAGTTACTGTAATAAACTCGCCCCTAACTTGAACGTTTGAACCATGGACAGACCAGTGAAAACTGCTTGATAGTTGGAGCAAAACGGATGTTATCAACTGAGAAACCGAATGTCTTCCAATTGCTTGAATTTCGTGTAAACGGTGTTGTTAAATACAAGAGCAGTTGTCCTTTATTTCGTCACTGTTTATAATAGGACGGTAGTTACAAGACATTTTATTTATGACGGATACATCAATAGGTGAAAAAAATTTATTGCGGATTTGCGAACTATTTTTGGCGAAGGTCGGTGCAAGATTAACAGAGTCGTGTGAGATATTTCCTAGATAGACAAGTCGTTGGACTTCTGTTGTTAACGTGCATAAAATAGGGTCAGTTGAACATTGTTCGCATAGCAGTCAGTTTGAAGGTTTGTAGTGGGGTCGATGCGAACAGCTATAATTATGGCGTAAGTCGTATACTTTCATCTATCTGATCTTACAGAATATACATTTCCATGGTTGCATACAGATTCCTGTCAAGCCGAAACGTTGCAGCACTATGCTTGTCAGTTGGAGACAACTATTTTCAATTTCAACTTAACTGATAACCCGATACATTGTGTTCAACAGTGATTGGTAGCAACTAGCCCATTCGACTCATCGATTAGTACGCAACGCTTAAACTGGTAGCTGACAGAAAGTTAGATGTTCCACAACGGAATGGGGTTTCTTTCCTGATCTGTTAGACTAACGAGGCGAGTAAACTGAATACGCACGGCGGTAATCCAGTGCGGAATGAGAACTACAACGATGTTAGTTAAGTTTATGTCAAGCAGGCCGTAAGACTGCAAACACCAGTGTAAAAAGCAATGTGAATTCACTTGCCACATCTCTCTCTATGTGTGAATATCATCATTTTTCGATGAGGTATATTATGGGATGACACTCAGGTAGGACTATACCCATCAAAAAATGCGTAGTTTCCGAAGTAGAAGCGAATGACACAATCGTCGATGAAGAACTGAATTTGTACACCTAAAGGAAAGTAATTTGTGTAGGCCTCTCACACAGTTGAACTGCTTTCTTGGCACCAGTATATGATGATGATCGACTTAGTGCTTAGAGGATTGCGTCAGATTGTGGCATCATCAAACAGTAGCCGTGTCTGTCATCATTCAAAGGTTCGGTCTGGACTCATATATCTCGGAGAGATAACTGACTATCAGTCAAGAAACTTCATCCGGGCATGGTAAGCTACTAGATTGCGATACTCGGGTAGGGCACATTGTGAATCTCACACTGCACTGAAACTAGGGTGATAGTCCGTTTAAACATGAATCAAAGCATTTGAAAAGTATTACATGACTTATTGACTAGGTAAATCCTGGACTGAGAAGAAAAAACAGTGGAGCGAACTAACAACTCCCTGGGACTGCAAGGGCCAGTTTATCTGCTCCAGAACAGCCGCTGCACAAGTTATACCGATGCATGTCTTTGGTGCATAGTACAACAGAATAACGTTCGAACCACATGACAAGACCCAAGCACCCAAGACTTATCGAGAAGATAAAGTCGAAGTGAGTCATAAGAAGCTCTCTGTGGGGTAACTAAGGGTGGATTGAAGTTAATTCCATTCAATAATCTGCTTAACTCTGTGACATTCTCATTCTTTATTCTTGTTCTATATGAGGCCTACGAATTCTGTTGTTATATATGTCAGGATCGCCCCTATTTACACATCCCGATCGCTTACCATGGAAAATCCTATCCATTCGTGATGGGTGATACACATATAATTGTTGACAGACAAGTTGCCAATTTGTATGATTAAACTCTGATGATATGGATGGTGCGCAGTGTTGTCAAAACCACCAATATCGCAACGTGGCGTAAAACAGGAAAAACGACTGGTGAAGTTCACAATTACCGCACACCGAGTTTGTTATGGCAACGAAATTTTATAACATGCCTCATCTAACTACATGTCTTTGAAAGACTGGGTACAGCGGTCCATCGATAAGCTTTTGCGGTTCACCTCATTTGTGGAATTTGTTTTGGATGTAGGGTAGTAATTTTTGTCTTGGATAGATGTGTCAGGTAAATAAATCCGGGGACTTGATCGAGTCAAATTGACTAACAGTCTTCACGTTATTCCTTTCCAGTCAGTTTAACCTTCCCAAATGTTTGAGGACTATTGGGTTAACTGTCTAACACAATGTTCTGGTATCATTTTCATTTGAATGTAACACCAATAAAACAACCATTATGCAATTTGTACATTAGAACGCGGGTGATCTTTATAATGTCTATGTTAGGTAATAAATCATGTCGCTCGTTCTCAGGTCGTCGGATCACTGCCAGTCTGGTCCTGGTAAGGGCCTATTGGATGAAAATCTGAACAATGCTAGAAACGGCACCACCTCACGTTCCGGACCACGACGCTTAGTCACTAGCTACCGAGGTGTTATCTGAAGTGGTTAAACAGACGGGATCATTGTTGAACTTTGTTGGAAATATAAGAATCAGGAGTAGCTTAAATTTGTTTTCTCAACAGGGAAACTGCCGTGTTCTTTTCATATAACTCGGAACAGTTTTTATTTGTTTCCAGTAACGAAAAACATCGTAATCTTTCAAAATCACTGAAAGCGCGCAGCAACATAGCACCAAAACATTAATGTACTAATATATAATATGTAGTCGTTACTATATTTCAGAATGACACTAACTGCAAAGTTTGTGAGGCAAAGCTACCGTGCTCAAAACACAGGTAATTTGATGCACTCACATATGTGCATTAGAGTATCCTAATTTCACAGTCGATTGAAGAAGAACACAGTGTGAATAAATATCGCATACCTGATTTTATCTCCCTGAGATGCGATTATAATTAGCACACCAACAGCCAACTAGTAAACAATAGCCATTTATGTCTAGCACAACATTCCTGTTGACAAGATTAGACGTTGCGCCAGAATCATCATCATAGACAACATACATAGAGCCAGAAATGCTGAAGAGAACGATAATAGTCTCTGTGGTGTTCTCGAAATGTTTACATTGGCTTGTTCAGCCTCAAGCAATCAAACTGCTTTCACGTTCTTTAAATCACGTTGCCAAAATTTTTCTTACATACTGTCTCTCTATTAAAAGTACGATATCGTACAAATTTGTTGGTAATGTTACCAAGTTCTACAGTAACAAAAAAAGAGAGTTTACTCTTTTGAGACCTGTTATGTCAAAGAAAAAGAGGTCTAACCTTGTGTGTAGGCATCTTCGAAGCTGTTTTCAAGGCTTTTCAATAAATCGATAAATCGTCCCGGTGGTGAGCTTCTTGTCACACCTGATCCTCTCATGTTTCAACAAATCAGTTATTTAGTCGATAGTTACAAATTGTTTTCATTCTCTCTGTTTGCTCCTAAATGTCTAGTATCGTCCAAATGGTGACACACAGTTACGAGCTCGATACCCAGCGAAAAGTATAGAGTATCGACAGTGGCGGTATTCGTGACTTCGTGGAATTCTTGTGCATTATATGCCATGTGACCACAGGTTGGAAGATGATATTTGATGTTTTAGCAAGATTTTATAATGTATATGACATTTTTAGTCAAAAAAGAAACCAATATTTTTAAATTAACCTTTTGCTTACCTAACCGTGGAACAATAGCTAGCGAAACCGTCGTTATGTCCTCGTCCCGTCCAACGAAGTCACAAGATACCTTTCACAACCTCAGACAACGGCAGTGACGAGTGTATTGATTTCCTAAGCGTATCCTTTTATGCCAACACAATGTGTAAATTATACTGAATAATACTCATTTGTCCATCATGAGTACCATTTATTCTGTTAGTGAAATTAGCGGTTAACGAGACAGAAGACACATACAAAGATGATTTCTTCTGTAAAATATTACAGATTTCGGATTGAAAGACTTCCAGAAAATTTTAAATATATGAAAGAGATAGCTAGCAAAATCCATAAGATGAAAACAAAAATTTATGTGCAAACATTCAGACGGTTTATGACAATCCTGTTTTCAAAAATGATATTAATCAGAGTGAGTACCTCAATCAACAGAAAGTGCCTAAAATAGAGAGCATCAGGTGATTCAGTTTAAGGGCTGAATGCTTCACGAAGTGAAGTTAGCAGTCAGTTCAGTTTGTGGTTCACAGTCCTTCTTCTGTGATCTTCGTAAATATAACTAAGCTTAATGTTACATGGAGTACAGAACACGTACCCGAAATCAGTGTATGGTGTCCCTGTAGAATACTGTCTTACACGATCCCCTCAATTAGTATATACAGCCTTCGTATAAGTGATTTAAGTAAATGAAGCAAATATTTTGATGGAATGCGCTACGTGATGTTCACATCCGGTTTTTGTATCCGTGATCGATAATCAAGAAAACGATCTAAATACACATCGTAATAACCATAGAGCGGAAGTACTGAAGAGATTAGGCCAACTGGTCTAGACCAAAGCTGACTAGAGCCATTAATGAATGTTTGTTGCGTGCCTGCAACCAGTTATGGCTGGTTACTCGAACGGGCCTCATTAATCTACCATAGATCCGGGTTGCTGTGACGTAGAACTGATTGGAGCGACATTGGCAGGATGTACTTCACGGTCAAGAACTAACCCAAGTTGAAATCTGGAACCAAGAAAAATACACCAGAACCTCGTTGAGAAGTACAGCATTTTTGGGAAGGTGGGATAGACACGATATCCACGTTCTTCTTGCAGTCGTGACTTTTTCGGTGGTGTGGACAACGTCATATGTCTAAGCAGAACTTAAAGCCACACATCATCGCCGTTGAGTTGCACTCATGCACATGTACAAATAGTGATCTCAAATAACTTTCGTCATTCCGCTATTCAACGGGTTCACTTTCACCAACACTAATGTAATCACCAAAGCACGTACTTGGGTTAACCGTCACTACGAGTGGTCTGTACACAGCCACATGTGACTTCACTCACGCACTCCGTATTCATTGTAAGCCCAAAGATCGCGAGGCATGTGAGTAGAGGTGTTTGTGATCCAACTGATCGAAGCTGTTTAACCAGCTGGTAAGCTAACAAGAAAGTGAAAACCCCGTCTGTCGGAAAAAAAGGAAAGGCAACGATTGTAGGATCCAGACTGGGAGGAAAGATATGGAAAACATAATGTAAGAAGTATTTCAGTATACGGGTACAAAATGGCGTACTTTAGGCAGGATTAAAATGACAAACCAAAATTTCGATTTGGACTGAGAACTAAACAAAATCTTCGGCAAAGGTGAAAAAATGGTAGAAGATCATTACGATCCACTTTTCTGTCAAGGACGGTGATTTTTGGAAGGATGGGGATCGTTGATACGAATTAAAACATATGTACAGCTGACCTAACTTACTTGCGCCTAATCTACATGTCCTTTCCTCGTTGACGGTATGTTATGGGTACGTTGATGATCCACCAATCCGAAACGACCACCACATTCACGACCGTATTTATTACAATGCAAAATGGTTACGTTGCAGTGACCTATGGAACGTGCAGTTCCTTCGTGTACCACGCGTTTGAATTCGTGGCTGCACAACCATCGTTCGCTGAACCATCGGACACTCGTCCGGATTTTATTCTTTCAGAAGGTTCGGTTCAAACTGATATCCTCTCATGATCTAACACCGACCTCACAATTCGAAAGAACACACACCAACAAACAAAAATTCTCGCTACGAAAATTAGTCTACGAAACATGAATCGTTACGGTGGTTCCCCTCGGAATGACCAGAAAACAAGGCTGTTCACAACAGCGAACAAATTTACATGGGTCTCCTGGGAACCGGTAAAAAGATTCCGCGCAAGTGTTTCACGTGACTACAAAAAAAATTACATGGTGTTTTTCTTTGTAGACCACTACGTCAAAGACTACAACAGTATAGCTGACACTTCATAAATAAACTCACAGACTCCAGCTCTGTATTAGTTATTATTAAGCAGTATGGCAGATTTATGATTTTAGATGAGACTCAAATGTGAAATGTTTGAGTCTCATCCAAAATCATAAATCTGCCAAACTATATGTCGGGGAATAACCAAATTCCCCGAAAATACCGTTTCCATTCGCCTATGGGTAGGCCTATCTCATTCTGTCTGAGGTGGCCTTCGTAGTCGGCAAGGCCATGTGCCACTTCGTCCTTCACGAGCGTTCGCACCCTTCTGGTAAATACTGGCATCCCGCCCGTACGCTGCTCCTTTAATTGGGATATCATTGTACTGTCTGGATCTTTGTCTGGTTCACTACTGTCCTTGTTTTCTGACTGGTCACAAACCTTTTAAATATAGTCTAGTTTGTGATCGTGTTGTCTTCGGGTTGAGTGACGTAAAATGTCTCTGTCCGGAGGCCTGTCTTTTTTCTGTGTTTGTTCATTAGCTTCGAGTGGCTGGGTTGGCCGGGAAGATACGAATTAGTCGACCATACTCCGTAGTCAGTTGTTCATTACCGTTGACCATCATTCCGTTATCTACCGTTTCACCAACCGTTATTCTGTTGTCTGTTTATGCGCTCAAATTACAACACTACCCCTTGGTGATACAATTTCTATGCTCCACAGTGACGTTGGTGGATTCCAGCGTGAACCGTTCCAGAAATCTTGACAAGGCAGTCGGTCCCCCGAATCAGTTCGTGGATTCCATACGAAACAGTGGGATGGTTGGATATTAGAACCCAAATGGGAAATTTCCGGGTTCACAGCGTGACTTCGTAGCTCAGTTGGTTTAGCGCTCACAGCATTCGGGCATGGTGTTTCTGTATTAATTGTGTGGATTATCATTGATTTACTTATAGTGACTTTCTTTTACTGTGAGTTGCACGAACATTTATTTGCAAACCATTCCGATATCACGTAGGCTTTTAGTGATTCTACCGGTACTGCTCATAAAGTATCGTGTTTGTCTACTCAGCATCCAAGGGATCTTGCAACGTAAATAAACATTATCTCGTTTCAAACAATCTGAACTGTGCAATCATGCAATTACTATACAATGTCCTAGTAAAGACGGAATCGCCAGTTTCGGTGATGGATTTACCTTAAACAAACGCTATTGAGGTGGATTTTAAATCATGGGAAAATCTGTAGAGTAATATAGAAACTCAAACTGAATTCAAAGTGGCTCCAGAAAATTTCTGGATTAGCAGTGACATTGCAGACAGTTTTCCATTATTAAGCGAGAGAGCATAATACGTTCAGGCAGATTTTCAGCATCTATGCTGGCTGAATGTGACTTTAGTAGTCGGGAATACAAAACCGATTTGATTTTATGATAATGTAACAATGTATGCAAATTCATGCTAGTTTGCTTCGTCTGCAGAGGTCTTATCCAAAGAGTTGGCAATAGTGTTAGAACAATAATCCCAGTATAATACACATTATAAATGTAAAAATGTTTTATTGCAAGTACGATCCAACTGTGACTAATTACTGCGGCTGAGAACCCAGTATTTTTCCACAACCGACGGTGACTATTTCGGGTTGAGTTCCCAGAAGAAAGTGAAGCCAAAAGTGGGTCAGGGGTAGCAGTAAGTAACACTGACTCAAGCTTCCGGTCTTACACATACCGATTAGTCTGATAAATAGATCAAAGCCGATGGCTATGCGATCGGTGATTCAGCAGATAGCAGGTTCACTTCATATCTCAACAGGTCATTGGATAATGTTCATTAACTCCGGTGAACAGTAGGCAGGTAGTTCGATATATGTGAGCCGGTCAGCACGAGCCAACAAGCCAAACTGCAGTAACAGCAAATGACCAATCGCGTTACGCTGGGTGAGGTGTTTTCTTTCTTTATTCACGTAGTGTGATTTATGGGAATATTCTACCAGTACATGTCTTTGTGGGATGAAAATGCTTCCGCAATGTAGAGGCGTCCATCGGAAGCTGGCCACGATATGCGAAAGTTTTCAATTAAGTCATTCATTACTTATAAGTAGTCCGGTACAATTACGCTTCCTATTGATCGCACCTGGCTAGATATGGGATGCTTCAGTTCCAGTAGCGCGAGCATAGCGTGGGAAACATCCTGCAACCCAGTTAAACACGGTGGTCAGCAAAGAGTAGATAAAATTTAAGATCGCAACCATAGGCTGATATGTAAAAATTAACCATATCATTAACAAGCAAAATATAAGCAATCGCTGCCGTGCGTAAATGTTTGACGACAAAAGTCTGATCCTCCCAGTTGCAGTCTATTGCTGTAACCCATATGAATGTTAGAATGCACATCTTATAACTAAGTAGGTAAATTGATTTGGGCAATACTGTTCACTCCAGAATCGAGGCGTTATCATCCCCGAGACTGTGCAAACCTACTTGTGGAGTCAAACATTAAATGGTTTGAGTGAAGTTGCAATATTCCGTTCTGATACAGGTCTATTATCGAGATAACGGCATGTACGTATGAATGTGTAATACCCAAAATCAGGGACTTCAACTTGTTCCGGAAATATTGTTTGAATGGAAACCTACTACGTTAGTAATAAGGAGAAGACCTCAAACTGATCGCAGTAAGCACAAGTGGTATACACATCAGTATATCACTCTGTCGTTGGCTGATCACAGTGATGAATGGAAAGTCACAAACTGTGAACTGAATGGTACAATATAGAACAACAAATCTGGCGAATAACGGAAAATGTAACAGTGAAGCGGTTTGTTCAACCGTGATATGGTATTTTAGCGCGACGTTTGGATGGGTCTCGTCTCATGTTAGAACTTCTGGTGTATCGGGGTTTGAACAAACGGTGAATCAAGTGGATTTTCATCATGATATTTAGACAGGCATGCATTTATATGTGTATATAGTGTACATTATTTTAGTTAACCCATCAGACTGAAGCCGCGCGATTGGACGCTTGTACTTTGCAACTCCATCTGAACCGTATTTCTTCGTTTATTTGGTAACATCATTGTTACCTGATTAGTACTAATCCGATGGTTGTCATATCTGGTCGTCGCATCTGATTCACTCTTCGTCTTGATTGCCTCGCATGGTAACTGCTTGTCATACCGTACAGCTTCTAGGACCCCGTTTTTTGACCTGTTTCCAGTAACTGATGGTGAGCTTTTCCTTCCGGGTATGAGCAAGCACAAAACTGTAACACGGTCGATCCCATAAGGACCTTGTAGGAGATGTTTAGAACTTCCCATGTGATGGACAGTTTGACGCAAGTAATGCATCTGTTACGGATTCCCTTATCTAGATGGAAAATTCTCTTCGTCTATCCAATCCGTGTACATTTCTGTCTCAATCAAGTGATTCCCGCCTCAATTCCTTCTGTGACCTTTCTTCGTTATCACAACTCTTGGTGACAATCCCAATCCAAACAATGTTTACCACACACGCCTTGGTGACCTTTCAATTCCTGACAATGTGTGCTTCGTTTGCGCGCCAAACTGAGGGCCCAAGGCATCACCACGCAAAAACCTGTTCCCATTCATCTTCCTTCCACTGTGTTGTTTTCTATTGGTCGGTTCATACGTATTTCATTCACACGTACGCACTGTCCAAATATATTGCCTTGCCGGCTGCGCATTTGTTTTCTGGTCTTGACCAAATGTTTTTTTCTTGTTGTATTTTGGATCACCAGAGCTCGTTTGGGGTCCATTTTACGTTACACTACCTGTGAATGTGTAATTGGTGTTTGTTATATTATTTAGTCCATTGATCATGCTGTTAACAATACAGTAGTAGCCGTTCTAACTCGGTTTGGCAGTTGGGATCCGATCTGCTTACACATCACTCGGTGTTCTAACGATAACGTCCTGTTACCGATTGCACCTGACAGTACGCTTCTTGCACTACCTGTGCCCTGTCTTTCATAATAGTTTTTTTGCTCTAACACTTGTGGATCACATGATTTCCTGATCTTTACCTATTCTGTATACGATCACATTTATTCCTCAAGTTTGTCTCATCGTATGATATTGTAATTCAGCTTTAGTATCAAGTACTTGTTTTTGAGAACAAACATAATTTTATTGACAACCGTTCTTCTCTGACAGTATGGATGAAAATCGCAGTAGGAATGATACAAATTACGGATGCAAGTGTACGGCGATAGCAAGACTGTTGTGAGTTCGGTTAGTAAGTTAATAGGCTTCGAATGGAACTAATGTTAAAGGCAGAGAGCGAAGGATCATTGATGGTTAAGCAGATCAGGAAGGCCGTAAATGCCATAGAGGTGTTATTCGTATGCCAACAATGAATATACTCGTCTTAAGCTAGCACACATGTTGTTGTTCAAAGCTTTGTGAAAGTTGCCTAACTGCACGGGGGTTTCTACTGTAAAGATGTAATTAGAATAAGTCTTGTAGACAGAATGACGGTGGTATCAATGGAGGACATCTCAGAAACCGAAATTTATCCCCGTAACAGAAGTGTTCATTGTGTGGAGGTTCACCGGTGATAGAGACTGATTAATTTGTCGGCCAGATTTTCGATGCCTTGGAAGGAAGTTCTGGAGCAAAACGGCTCATTTTGTTGATATGGACACTGATAGATGGTATACAGATACGACTTACATTGTTTTTCCCAAAGCATTTGTAAAGATGTCATAACAGGGTTAGATAGATTATAGCTAGAAATGTGTGAAGAAAAGAGCAAACCAGAAGATACCGACCGCGGACTGGGTTCAGTATGAATGCAACAACACGGGAGAGAAAAATTCGATGTTCATAAGAACAAATAATTCGGAAACACTAAAAACATAGCCATCAGTCAAAAAACCATAAGTATTAACAACGGACAGTTCGTGTTGATGAATCCTTAGGACAATCAACCATCCAGTCCTTCAGTATGAACACACATCATTACAATAAACGTGGCAAAGTCAGTCATGGTATAAGCCGCGACATCGATGTGCATGTCAAGGCGGGTTAAAACGGTTTTCATTGCATAATATAACAGATGTTCTGTTTTTTCTTTGCGTTTGTTTTCTGCGAGGACAAAGAAGATTCTTTTGCTGTACGCCTTAAAGATAGCCAAACTGTGCAAATTTTCACAAAAACTTGGTACAAATCAGTTAAATTAAAAGGAACGAGGAATAAACAAGCTGAAAGAAACAATCACGATTTTCCTACGTTGCTTTGTTGCGCTAGATCCTACCAAAATAAAATGCTTTCATGAATCAATCAAGCTGATCCGACAAAACTACACAACTTAGTGATGCGTGTGCATGCGTGAGCTTATCACGCTGTGTAAATGACATTTGGACGACAAAACAATGCGCCACGCATGCCGATTCACCTAGGGAAATCCAAATGATTTGCACTAAGTCATCACTATAAGACACCACCATCACCCCGACTGCCCCGCTGCTTTCACCTAGCCTTTGTGTCAGTTCTCGGTTCCATTAGCCCAGCCCTCCTCCCCATCTTCATTTTCACAATCATCTTCTCGGAAGACACACACGCAAAACAAACAAGACCGAATTCTAAATTTTTTTGTCACTCTCTTGTTTTCTGTTCACCCAACGTTTCTCGCACTAATCGGATTGACCTGATTTTCGAACAGCCTGCGCTCAGGATACGATTCACTTTGAAGCTGATTACCATCAACCACTTTAAATGCACGTGTTTGTGGATACGTGTATGATTTCGAACAACTATGACAACGCGGGTATTTGATACACGCTATTTGGTTTACAATATATGCATGTAATTGGGTATGGTTGTGACGACGAGAAGGACCCTGATTACCCTTAAAACAAACATAACGGATCTATTATCTGATGAAACTGTTGGGTTGTCAACTATAAGTGAGAGTAACGCATGTACGATTTGAGATTAGCAAGAGTAACGCACAGTTTTAGACGCACTGTGGGCATTAGATGACTACGCAGTCTGTTCTAAACTTTCAAAGCTGCTTAGTCAGAATCATGAATGCGTTCTTCAACAGCAACGTGTCAGGATGCGCAATGTTGTTGGATATCAGTCACTTTCAGGTGGTTCGACATGGCCGGTGGATCAGCACGATGGTTATCAGGTGAAGTATGACAGAAATCTCAATGAGAAGATGACTTCTGGTGTGTAGTGAGAAATCACACGTTTAAACTATTTCTTCGCTGAGAAACCTGCTCGGAATGTGTTTCTCTTAGTTCCAAATCACGCAAACTAATCATCAGATTATCCGTTTCCGGTTAATCGGTGACTGTGCAGATTACTACAATTGACTCATCCTAACTAGTTCTTCAAAAGGGCAAATCACCTCTTACGTAGCAAGAAGCAGTTCAACAAGGCAATTTTTCATTGCATGATTCGCACGTTTCCACGCTACTCACGCCCTTTATGAAGCGGAATTCTGATCTACAACGCGACGAGGTTTCTCACGGGATGGCCGGTTTTCACTAAGTGATGACTTGTTCGGCCACTTATGTTGTCCGCAATCACCCTGCTATGGACTTCGATCATATATTCCTATCGCGTCGAGATATTGCGCAAGGTGTTAGAATAATCGTACGCAAAACTTGGCCATTCATCACACTTAGACAGTTCGTCTGCGACAATGAGTTATTCCGAGACAAATGATCTGTGTAGCGGTAATGAATTAACATGTGTGCAATCACAATTACGAAACAACTTTACGTCATCAGTTTACTAAAAGTACAACTGTGATGTGTTACTCTTGTAACGTGGTCTCACATTTATACAGAGTAGATGAACGCGCAAGCAATAAGCCATTGAAAAGTCGTCCAAGACATGAGTTGTATGAACTTTTAAGCCAGATGTCTTTGGATATATATACATACTATAATAACACTGAGTAAGTGAATAGAAATTACGAGACACAAATTCAAGTTGCCAACTGATACACATCACCTAATATCAACAGGAAAGTATCAAGAAAGTTCCACGAACATGTGTGGTTGATAGCGCTTTTATCTGACTTCATAACTCATTGCAGCCACTATGGTACTGCTGCGTCGTCCTCGAGATGAACTGTCATTAAATCTATAGGTTGGGATGAATCATTAGACTAACCATCAAATAAACAATGATCAATCACCCGCAGCTACATGAGCAGTGTTATGATCATGTTGATCGTTTCCCCACCAGCCTTGAGCTTATCTTACCAGTCCGCTTAGCACTCCATATTATAAGTTGGGCTTAGTTTCTGTATTAGTGTGTCAACTGACACAAAGCAAGGTGAAAAAACTATCTGTGGTGTTCTATGCATTCACAGTCCACTGGTCAAATGGTCAAAATTTTCCCATTCCTTCTCGTCAGACTAGTTCGGATAAAGCAGCACGCTTTAGGCTACTTCATTTAGAGCTCAGCCAACTGGTGATAAATTTGATGATCAGGTGTGAACAGCTTTCAGTTAGTACTTAGCCAGATCAAACAAGGTTTTTGGAATCGTAAATGGTCACAGGGTGATACCGACATTACTTTCCAAACACAAATTCGTCATTCGGGCAGCAAATCAAATGATCAACACAGTGCAACAGTCTGATATAGAAAGGTTCGAGCAGGTTCCGCTTTAAGTTACAACCATCAGCCAAGTATGAGATCATTGTTTTGTTTTTTGAAATGGTGTATCGAAATAATCTTTTCAACTGGTGAATTTCATTGAAGAAAATAGCGTCAGTTTGTCATTATTTTTGTCCAAGAAAATTTGAAAGACAACAGAGGTCATTTAAACAGACGAATAAATCAAAAAAAAAATGCGAATGTGAATAACGAAATCAGAGGATCGGGTTTGCAAGATGATAGTACCAGTTCCTATGTTCTCGTTAGCTATTACGCATAACAGCGGTGATCATCAAAAATATATAAACGAACTAAGCTCATAAATCTAGTCTGCCATTGGTCGGAATCATGGCAGACAAAGATTCAAGGTCAACAGCTTTTGCACACAGAGGACTGGCTTGTTACGCATGACAAGTAGCACTTCGAGTGACTTAAGAATGACGGACTTGTGATGACACTTCAACAAACTGGAAGCGTTTGTCGGGTCGACCACATGTCCGGTCTCCAGCAGGTGTCTGGCGATCGAAGAGGCTGGGTTGCGTTGTTTGGTGGGGTCGCGTCTGGTCACACCACAAATCAAGTCCTCGATAGACTTGGGCACATGTTCCTTCATTCTAAGGCGCAAGGATCGATCAGTTCCGCCAGAGTAAACGTCACCGCAACTGCAGGTGGACTGATAGATACACTGTGAAGTGGACAGTTCTGGGATCCGAGTCCAAATGTGAGAAGGTGTGAGTGACTTGGTGCGACTGAGTAAACACTGTTTAGCTGCGTTGTACGTCCATTGGATTACCTGCGTTAGTAGTATCGATAGAAACGACATATTACTATCTCCTTTGTATGGTAACTGCATTTACATCGGTTTCTTCGGAAAAGATATTTCGTGTGGGTTTACTGCTTTCGACTCGTTGTGAAAGTCAATAAAACCAAGTGGATAACCGTTGAAGACCAAGGTATCACAAACAGATTTCAACACTGTATACAGTATGTCCCTCGTACATATAGTTCGTGCTCTGCGAAACAGACAACGAACCAATGAGCGTTTATGTTGTATGAGTGAGAAACTGTTGAAATTCAGATAGTGTTCATCCTAGGTGGACTTACGATGTATTGATCGACACATTGTACCATCCTTTCGTTGTTTAATACTGATATCCAGAAAGGCGAGTGTATCTCCTTTTTCAAACTCAGACGATAACGTTAAATTTCGATGCGAAGAGTCCAATAAACCCAACAGTTTTTCTACTGTCTCTTCATCTTGTGCGAGTACTATTAAGTCATCACTAATTGTATTCACATCATCAGTTGCACGGCATTTAATCCGAACAGGACACAGTTAACGTTCCCGATGCAAGCTCGGTAATTTCTCAGAGCAACTGGAAACACATACTCTAATTTGCTGAGGCTTTGCCTATCGGACGTTACAGTCCCACCCTATGTGTTCGAAAACAATCTGTGTTGACGCTGCGGCTACCCTGATAATCGGCATTCCTACAATTTTGATTTTCCGTTTATCAAGCTGACCTAGTGACGCGACTAGACAAGACCGGATGGTATATCGTCCATTTTGAGGCCCAATATAAGAAATATATTGTTTGCTATAAAGTTGATCCCTTACATCGATCAGATACAATTAAACCGATTACGTACTTCAACGCCATGGACCGATTGTCTGAGTTATCATTCATTTTGTTATCAACAGCATTTTTATTCAACTCTATGGTGAATCTTAATTGTTATTCATTGTAGAAAACTCCTGCTGTCATTGTGGGGTCATACCGAATACTCTAACCGAGGAGCAAATATGTTGAACTCATTTGGAGATATTTATATTACGTCTTGTTCCGAATGCTTATTTAGAATATTTCTCTATTTTCCTTGTAAACCCGTTGAGATGTTCAGTTGTACAGTGTGGAGGATTTTATGTTGATGAAAGCGATTCATAACATACTACTTTGTGACGATTGTAAATCATAACGAAACACTATATGCTATTGTTGTTTTACTGCATGAATAATTACGTTGTACAGATACTGAATACATTACAATTCCGTTGGCTGACGTGCTGTGTTATAACTACTGCGTAGAAGCTAGCTCTGCGTTTGAGCTAAGTACATTTCCGATTTCCAATACGTATTTTTAACTATCACAATTGGCGTCGCGGGCAGGATTATTTCATACGATGAATTCTTGCAATATGGAAACTCTGAATGTCCACTCAAGTTCACAGGAAATGGAGGAATACTTAGAATGCTTTGAAATTTGGTGTATTACTCGTAATGATATGACAGAGGAGAAGAAAACGCCACATTTCCTCATGGTCATTGGCAAAGATGCATATGCACTGTTTAAAATCCTGTCGTTCCCCGATCTGCCTCTTTAATTTCCATACGATTCTGTGAAACATCTGCTACTGAGGAATGTTCAGCCCGTCTACTTCGAAGCTGCGGAAAGGGCGAAGTTTCACACTTTAATCAGAGAAGAACCTCAAGAAATTCATGCGTCTGCTTCTCAAACTCAACCAGCAGAGTCTCATTTCGATGGTCAACTTCAGAATCAGTTAAGAGATCAATTGATAACGGAAAGTAATTCCCCAAGTCTCAAACAGAAGCTGTTACTACTGGAAGAGACTTCTTTTCAATCGACTAGAGCTGTCTGTGAACAGGTGCAGGATTTGCAGGGCAGTGTCATCATCATCGTCATCATCATAACAGCCATGAGCC
>LUCH01001753.1:34897-51635 GCA_013368495.1 Paragonimus heterotremus
ACATGAAGGTTGTAAAGGTTTCTCTTTCGTTATCTTTTGAATCATCCGAGTTTGATAATCCCGTTTCTGAGTCTGTTTCAGTTTCGAATTCAGTTACTGGAGGATTACCTGCAATTAAGCCGGCGCAGACAAGAATTCCTGAACGTATGAAGAAGAAGCAACGTCATCACTACAACACAGACGCTCATTTGAACTGCGGCGGATGTGATGATTGTAAATCATAACGGAACACTATATGCTATTGTTGTTTTACTGCATGAATAATCACATTGTACAGATATCGATTACATAACAATTTCGTTGGCTGACGTGCTGTGTTATTACTACTGCGTAGAAGCTAGCTCTGGGTTTGAGCTAAGTACATTTCCGATTACTAATACGTATTCCAAACTATCACATACAATCACCACACATATATATATATATATATGTAGTACCCGTGAAAACCCTCGCAATTCTCCGGAAGTGAAAGTCTGTCAGTCAGTTTCGATCAGTCGCGAACCAAGAAAAGTTTCAGTATGGTTTGTAACCAGGCTAAACTTTAAGCAACTACGACACCAAGTAAATCAATACAATGCTCATTCATTTGAGAACAAATTGTGAACAAGTGCTGGAGACATTTATTGGTAAGGCTGAACTTTCGAAACAGAATCTTCTTTAGACCAAGCGAATTAGTTACAAATTTCGAATAGTATAAGGCAGACGACATGTCAAGCAATACATAACGTTGGTGAGATTTTAGAAACAAAGGCCACTACTACGTCTTAATTACGGATGCCAGCAAAACTGGGCAGCTGGAGAGGAATACGTGAATGAAATTGACAAAATCAGTGATTTAGTTTTAGAGTCCACTACTGTGAGAACGGGGCATATGATGAAAAGAGTTTGGTCATATGAATGCATGAAATATTCAGTCAAGTGTGCAGGTCACTTGGATAGAATCGAGACCGGCCATCGTGTACCCTTGAGATCACAGTCGTCGACTTTTCACAGAACGTCGTTAGCGCTCATCGGCAATCTGCACTCCCGATCCCTACTCATACAGTCAACAACTGGCATCTATAATAATCACAAGAAATGCATTACTTAACGTCTCGTCCGCAGTGAATAGTCTCGACTGTGTGACTAGTTTACTTGGTCTGAATAGTTCTTGTATAAGAGGTCACACCCCACCAACAAGCCTAATTACGAAAGGATTACATATTGTTCTCAGATTACAATTTCCGAGTGAGCTTCAACTAATCCCAACAACAAAACAAGGGAAGATGGAAATTGTGACATATTCACTTGCCGGGCATTAAGGACATGTTGTTGACTAGGCAGAGGTGTTGAAAAATTTGAAGTGCATTTTTCAAACTCCAAGAATAACATCACAGTCATCGACGCATTGGTTTCATTTGACAGCAGTGCATCGGGGAACTTCTAGGTACACTGATACACAGACTGTCATTAAAAGTGAACGAGCAAAAAAACAGTTGACGGCAAGTGACAGTTGAACTTCAGTGTACGAACGAGATAAATGTACAGAAGTTGAAATCCTTATCCCAACAGTGTCAAAGACGAACATGTTGCGTGGGCTATCTAGGCAAATAATTCAAGCTTTCTCATCTGCTTTCGGCGATATGGTAACCACCCTGGACTAACCCAACAAGGCTACAATAAACATTCCAAAAGGCTGTTATATTGTACTCGTCTGATGTGATGGGCTTTTTTATCACATTTTTCTGCAATAAAAACAAGGCAGTTAAACTGAAAAATACAATGTAAACACCGCACCAAGAATCCTGGACCGAATAAATGAACTTAGCAATCAGCAACACGAAAACCCAGCGGTAGACTTATGGGGCCCCCAGCCCAAGCAGACACACAGATCACGCTTAAAAACACCGTCTAGTTGATCCAATGAAAGGCAGAGGTGGCCAAACAGCTCAGAATTGTAGCCGATACGATGCAAGACAGCTACATTCTCAGTCAGTCATGGTCAATCAGAATGCGGCTAGAAAACGAAGTCGGTTCGGCAGTGAATTTAATGAGAACTCGAATGTACTAACAGAGGCATAACTAAACACCGAGACTTATCTTTATCAGACCTATAAGTATGTTAAAATGGAAGACAGTGATTAGCACATAACGTTACATAATTGATGGGTTACTTGGGTTTGCGAAATTGTGATCTGATAATAAATTTTGTACAAAAATGTGGACAACACGAAAACACAGTGTATGGTCAGTAGTGAAGGTTCGGGGATTTAGCTTATTTCAAAATTGAACACCACCCACACTTGATAGCAGCCTTCGCATTCAGATAAGCCTTTCGGCTAGCCCACTTCGAAAGGAAGCACCAGACTCGAGTTTCGCTCTTATTAGAGCTCATCAGTAGTGCATATCCTTGTCCGGATCAGAGTTCGCACTCTGACCCTCGTGCTTGTGAGACTAGCGTGTCAACCACAACGCCAGCAAACTCACAATAGGCATGACCAAATAATCGAATCCAAACGCTCAACCACAACCTTGCATGGATAGTGTTCAGTTTGCCCCGATCACTTCGAAAGGAGAATGAACAGAATCACTCTGCTCTATCCAATCGATAACCCCGTGATCAGGACTTCTCAGTTAGGTCGAAATTACTGTCTTCGTTGAATTAACTGAGCACGTATGATATGTGTTCTACTATTCATGAACGACTCAACCATTAGAAAGGTGAAATATTGATGGGTGTGTAAAATAATCACAAAACCCCATAAACAACTCACTGGAAATTTCTGATCTTCTTGTTTCCTCTGCAGACTTATCTCTTAATGCATGCTGGAGTTTCTTTTATCCATTGTGAGTTGAGTATATAGAATCTACCGAATAGATACTATTCAAGATCAAGGATCGATATTTCGTGACACTCGTGTCACAGAAGACGTAGTTCTCAGAGCATGAAAACTGAAAGCCGCTGACCGACGAGAATATGAGATTGAGTAGAAGAGATAGTACTAAGCGACGGAAAAGATCTATAAGTCAACGACAAATTCTCGAGGCGTCCTTTAACGCATTATAGAACAAAACAAACTGGGAGTAAATTACAGAAACGAGAGGAAAGAAATACGTGTCATCAGCTGCGAATGTAACCGTAGGCGCTGCTCAAATGCAAAGGACGCCTGAGAGTCAAGTGTAAACAGGAAAAGTGGGTTCTGCACTAGACATACCTACCTCGTTCGAAGCTAATAGAAATAACATAACTGACATACACTATCCATTGAAACGGACAAAGGAGTAAGTTGCATCGAATGACTGTAGGGAAAAAAATCAGTCATAAGACTCAGTAGCTGAGCATTCTACTGATACGACCTTTGAGAAGGACAGAAATATGTATGTATGTATATACATAATGGTGGCTCTATCGTAATCCGCGTGGGAGTCAGTCCAAAGGAACTGCCGGTTTGATGCTGTTAGCATGGAAAGCAGACCTTACCGATCACGAAGTGTTAGTTTGAAGATCATCACCAAGAATCACTATGAGAAGACCTCACCTTCATAAACAAAAATAACCGTTTGCTCAGAAACATGACGGCAAAGCTATCTAATGCCTCAACAAACACGTTGTGAAACCCAATTTCGCATTACTCTACTCACATGTTTACAGTAGTATGGTTTTATCTTCTAATATAACGTGACTCGTCCGTTCGCAACGCTTGTGCTTACTCCCAACCGTTTGATGTCGACACATTTCTTTTCCATAAACTCTACATCGACCATAAACAATTTAACTGTATCCAAGTTTACTATTTATATTCTGATTCCTACTACAGTTGTTTAT
The DNA here is from genome assembly GCA_013368495.1 of Paragonimus heterotremus. Taxonomy (NCBI): domain Eukaryota; kingdom Metazoa; phylum Platyhelminthes; class Trematoda; order Plagiorchiida; family Troglotrematidae; genus Paragonimus; species Paragonimus heterotremus. The sequence continues at coordinate 38,703 of LUCH01001753.1, forward strand.
ATGTGTAACATTAACGCACTACATATCTTACCGCTGGAATTTACTGGACGGTTTGTCACGTTTCCGCTGCAGTTATATGCGTTTGTAAACCTGGTCATAAGTTACTGTAGATTTAAATTGCTCATTGTATTTGTAGAACCACTGAATTGGCAGTAAGATGCGAATACTCTATTAGTGATTGTTTGAACCTTAACACGGAAGTTTTTATAAATTCCATTCCCTCCACTTAATCTTCTCTATCCTCTTGTTGGAGGATGCTTCCATGATTATTTGGCAGTTAGGAATCAATACTAAACCCTTGTGTAGTTCTGCTGATGCTGACGGAACTACAACAACCCAGAGTACCAAAGTTTTCTTCTTAGTTGCTAGACACACTTGGGAACCTGTTTACTTTTTCATACTTCCAACATGAATCCGGAGTGGAAGATAAATGGATGTTCGCAGATTTTAACTGCTAGCACGCAGCAGGTTTTACGTGAGGTTAACCATACGAACAATAACAATAGACTCGGGTCTACTTCAACGACATCTGAGACTCGTATAACTTCGAACTAATAGCATCACTGCATGATTGTACGTTGTTTGTGGTAGTGTGTCAGTTAAGCTATGAAAATTCATCTCGAATAGCCGAAATAGATCGTTAGATCGCGCCACTTGTATCCTCTACAGCATCAGCAACAAATTCAGTCAACGAGAAGATGCCATTCCGGAAGTAAGAGTGTCTGAGTGTTCACTGTTCTTCTGAGTGTTACACTCCTGTCCCAACGATACGCTACCGTACTTTCCAGATATTCGACAACCTGACACAGTTGTATATGTGACTCATTCGACTGCACCCATCAAGCTTGAATTTACGAATGCACGGCAAGTAGAAAATAATGGAAACCTATCATCCTACAAAGACTGATCGACCACCAAACATTTGATTTAAACTTATGTACTTAAACGTTGTTCGTAATAAAAACCTAACACGTACACATCAGGAGATTTCTTATATTCACTACGTACTTCGGATGTCGTACTGTACGTGGAAAACGACTATGATTCAGTGATCACTCGAGTGCACATGGCAAACTGACCACTGTTGTTTGAGATTTTTATGTTGCCAAGTGCCTTTGGATCTAGCCTGTTTTTTGCTTAATATGTGCCAGGTAATTACGATGTTTAGTTATTAAATACAAAAAGGCTTGAGGTGCCATTGAAACGAACAGGTTATAATTCAAACATCTGTGACGTACAGTATTGGAAAACAAGTGCATGAGGACTACTTCAATTTCACAAAGGTATCCGACGGTCAAAATGAGCCGCTTAGTCAAATCGGTTGGTGATAGCTGCAACTCTTAATGTGACGACGTGTTCCGACTAGGTCGTTGGCGCAATGCAGAGGACTACACACCACTACTAAAACAAGTATCCTTAACGTTTCCTCCCTCTACTAGATGAAGGATAGTGATATTCTGCAGTCATCTACTGAAACATCTATAAATAGTGAGTCACAATTATGTCACCACTCTTTCCGACTAATTCAACTAGCATCGACGACACGGAGTTCGCCAGATGAACAAGGCAATTAGTGTCGATGACGCCGTCTGCAACATAATCAAATTCGACTGAATCAATCTACATACTTGGCTTAATACAACGGAAAGAAAACACGTAATAACTTTGGGATCTACACTGTCAAGTGCTACTGACAAGAATGTCCAGTTATCTCTTGCTTGATGGTGGCAGCTGCCATGACGAAAATATACATAGGAACTATTTCAACTAGTGTTAAAGGCTATAGGTTGTTGATTGGCAATCCCGTGTGGTGAAGACGATTGCGAAGGTCGGCACCATTCTTCGCTGCGTAACTCCAGGGGCTAAACCACACGAGTGACCTTGTCCAGTAACTATGGCCTTTGTACTAAGACGAGCTCTGGTAAAAGGTGGGTGGGTTCCATCATATCCCCATGGTTCAGTAATGGGGTCGGAAAATCAATCAAATATCTCACATACATGAATAACGGCGTTAACCTTAGTCATCCATTTAGAATTAGCTACAAAGTATGCGGAAAGCAGCCAGTTCAGAACAGCGCGATCGACCTAGTTCGTCGCGACCCGATTGCACTGTCCTGTGTTTCCTTATCAAAAGAAGTTCGTTCAAACACTCCAACTGTCTTGGCTCTCAAGCATCCTGTCTACCAGCACTGTATTAACAGTGAATGATTAATGAACAGACCCAATCTATTTGTCTTTCTGTTGTCCAGAAGCATCTGATACGTTCCACGTGTTTATCAACATGTACCAGAAAAACGTTGATGAGTTTCTTCGAAACATAAAAACAGTACCTTGTCCTCTGTATGACGACATGGAAGTTTTGAGCAAAAGAGACATTTAACTCCATACATGAAACCAAAGTTTAAGTATGAGGGTGTTTCACAGCAGCCTTCAGAAATATCATTGAGGTCCACAAGTTGCACATATTCGGATATTCGGTCTATGTTCATCGGAATGAAACGAATCATCCTCATTCCCACAGCGCAGTAACGGCTAGTAATGAATATTTATTTGGACAGTTCCGTTCAAGGACATTTCAGATTTAAAGTAGAATATTACCATTCAACGTCAGTTAGCGCTGTTCCTATGTAACGGACAATAAAAGATGAGGTTCGTCTGAGATCTTAAAAGCGACGACCCATAGAATTCATAGGAAACTTGTGGATTACAGGAAGTGGATGGTGCCTGTGTATATCGGAATGTGTTGGAGGGCTTATAATTAAAACAAACGAGCCTGAAGATTGTTTCAGTTCTAGAGGGTCAGCCCCAGGACTGAGACAGTTAGTCAGACGATAATGAGAGGAACAGATACGTAACCACTACCTATCAACCATATAGAAATCGCGCTCCCGAAAAAGCAGAAAACAGTTGGCTAGAATCAATAGTGTGACTGAGAGTATCTTCACTCCGCCGGAAAGATTTCGACGATCAAGTCCACTGAATATCTGATCTTGTATCAGGAATATGTGCGTACAGTCTACGCCTGAATTCTATTACTGATGGCGCAGTTACCACGAACAGATGGGACACACTCGGACGCCAAAAGACTATTCTCCTTCTGTTAAATAGAACATCATACTCGAGATGCGAAAAAGTAATGACGGTTTTAATTCACTTGGTGGAATTCTGATATGCATGTGTCTCACACAAACTACTTCGTTAATGATGTTACCAATATTGACACATCAATAAACGAAGACTGGGCATCCACCCAGCTTCTTCCTTGCCTGAATGAATCTTTTAGTTCGGTATCATAAGTCTACCTAAAGCCATGGAATACTTTCATTCAATGATGGCCTACGCGAGGCGATTCAGAGTACATCTCTGCAGACTTGTGTGATTTCAACTCAAGGAGAAGTCCCAATCGCGGGGTCATCAGTTGGAGTTAACAGGACGGTTACTGTGTCTCTTCTCAAGGCGACCGGGCAGTCTGGGCATTACTGACGAGCAAATGTGGCTGAGCGTTTGCGTATGTTAATCTAATCGAACCTGATGTGAAGTCAGCAAAACAGCAGTCAACACAATTACCTTATAAAGGCGTTGCCGGAGCTCTAGTCCCGGCAAAGGTAAGTATACGCACCCCTGATCAGCTCTAATGGGAACGAAACACGATTATGGTGTTTCTTTGCAAAAGTGGGTGGCTGAACTGTTTATGTGAATGAGTAAACTATGATCAATTGTGAGTGATGTTCAATTCAAAATAATCAAAAATAGGTGAATTACAGAATCAACGTTAAACTAGTTACAGAGTTCACATGCATACACAATTTCATAACAAAAATTAGAGTACATTAGTTGATGCTTCTAAATTGTTAGTTAGTCACAAAATCTCCGACAAAAGGCAATCAGATCACAGGCATGTGAAGGATTTGCGGAATTAGGTGGCAAGTGGGACATTCAGAAGAAAACACTAATATTACGGATGGCTGGAGAGCCAAAACGGAAACCAGCAAATACTATTTTTAAAAAAGTTGTATGGATAAAACTCCAATGGAAATCAGCAAGCAATCACACTCTGTAGAAACATTTTGCCATGTATACAACTGAGAATGAAAACATACAACGTGAAGAGGTCAGAAATCTGGCAAAACGACACACACACACACAAGTAGTTCAGCTTTCTTTCATCGTGTCAGAGATATGTGCCGTCTACCAGTTTAATAATGCTTGAGAGAAGAACAGACTAGAAGTTGGGCTTTCTGCAACCTATTCGAAACAAACCGGAACCAATTCTCTTGCAGAGCACTGCCAATCTGCGTTCTAGAATATATGTAACTATGTGGAGATTATGTAAATCCTATGGAAATGATAGCAATGCAAGTGAATCGAAGAATTAACACTCGAGGAACAGCAGAAAGTTATCACAAAGATAGCGGTATCTAAAAAATGTTAGAACCAATGTTCAAATTTGGTTGCCACTGAAGTTTGTTGACTGAAGCTCACTGAATTTTACTAACGGACTACGTCGAGTTGGTAGTTGACGAATTTTACGTGCACGGGTATAAAGGATGGATCAAATTGTACAAGCTAATATCTTCGTGCAATTTTTACTGACAATTTCGTAAAAACTTAGTTATTTGCTTGAAGTTGTGAAACTATTCTGAAATTACAAATAGACAAAATGAAATTCATAAAAATGGAGCTATGCAGTAGAGTTAAAATGTACATCTACGCTCCAGCTTCGGAAATAGACTAGGTCAATGATGTGATGATGATGCCTATACAAACAACACTATTGAGGTTATTATAAGGAAAATGAATGTTCGTAGAACATCCACAAATGGCTTCATCTGCGGCGTCTAGCAAACATCTGACTGTATATCAAAGGGGAAATTTGCAAAACATGTGCACGTTCTATCTCATGCTACAGATCGGTGATTTGGCCCGTGTGTGGGAAATGCGTATGTCGCCGGTATTCGATTCCCGTTGTCTTTCTCAATCAGGCTGTATCAACTGGGTCGTCGGCGCGTACACGGGAAATCCTTATGGTCGCAGCCGAGAACTGGGGCAATGAAAATGCAGTCAGTGCTGTGGCTTAGTCATGTACTCTGCGTACCAACGGAGCGTCTGCCGCGTCGAGGACTGTTCAGTTTGGATGCTGATGGCTAAAATAAACTGCAAGGTGGTGAAGCGATAACGCGGTCAACAACCATAACAGCCCCGTGACAAACCAGCACGACAGAAATAAATGTACAGCATTACAAACGGAGAGATCAAATCTTAAGTGCCTTTCTCGTCAAGAATTGTGATCAATGTTTGTCTACTAAAGGCACCTATCAAGATAGCGCAATCCTGGAAATGACGAAACAGTTTGAAAGAAACTAAATATGTTACAGTTTTTCTAAGTTAACACAAGAGCTTCCATCTTAAGACCAATCCCAATCAAGCTGGCACTCTTGTCACCTAAGTAACACCAATCTTGACTTACAGGGTACAATCACATCAAAAAGCCCTTGAATGGATGCCCTTCCGATCGATCAAAACAGTTCACTGATGTCGACGTTAAATTATCAAACCTCTTGTCATGAGTTTCAGTTCGATTGTACTTACTGTGTCTATTCAGCCGTCTATATACGAGATCCAGTGTCACAAGACAGCTAGAACCTTGAGACACACGTTGAAAACCTACGGCTGGCAACCTAAAAGAGAACGGCATCAGTGTGTAATACAACTTCTGGCTTGAATAATCGAACCGGAGAAACAAAAATTTAGATGTTTGTGTCTAAACTTAAACACCCAACATCAAAGTTTCTGTACGTTTCAACCAAACCATATGGAAAGTATAGATTCTATAATCATTCACGGCTATACGTACTCTATCAGGGCAGCTGTAACCATCATAAGTCAGGCGGAGGGAGACGGACTATAAAATGTTTACGCAGATCAAACTGATTCCGTACATAATAAATTACCAACAAAATTGAATAATATACGACCAAGTGGAGTTTGTGCACGGAAAATGACATCTTATAAAACAGCAGAGCGAACGAGTCAGTCCAGCTGTGTAAAAACAAACAAACCGGGTGTTTGGAGGCGTATCTCCAAACGAAACAGTCAGGGCGACTTCGTGGGAAAATTAATTTATAATTGATTACGATCACTGCCTCAGAAACATATCAGTGATGTGACGGGTAGTGCACTGGTATACCAACAGACGATCGGAGGAGTTGGGTCACTTGTTAGATGATTTGCTAACAAGTTAATCGACAAACATTCAGCAATCTAAAATATCTCCTTACCGATTCTGCTCAAATCAATAAAACACCATCTGTAGCACAGCAATCCTCACTGTCTGGTGCCGACGATTACATGCGCTCGACCAAATAAAAACAACGCTCATGTCAGTTAACCTAATTAGTCGTTGTGGTCGTTTGAAATTCCCAGTCAGGAGCTATCGTGGGTACCAAGAGCCGAACCAGAGATGGACTTGGCTTATCAATACCGATATACCCATTAAAATGAACCCAGTTCCCTCTGTCAATTCTTCTACTGAATACTATGCGTACTACATCGAACGGGATTGAAATAGTTGGTGCGAATGAGTTACTCAAGGCGAGTAGAGCCACTACAGCTGACAATCTAACGGAAAAGTGCTTGAAATGACACTTGTGGGATCTACAACAGGTTGGCTATCAACCACTCACCAAATTAATCCAAACAAAGAGTAACAATGATCAGACCACAACCTCGTTGCCATGATAACCAAATTTTAAAAAAAGACAACAGTTCAAAAAACAGTATCGGATGAAAAACAGTGTCAAAACAATAAAAGTATCATATTGTTCAGGAATCCGTCATATAATCCGTACTGGGGAGGTGAAGGCGAAGTTAAACCATGAAAGATTTCATGAGTGAGTAGAACAGGATGCAAATAGTTCCGGAACGTTCCAGTCCGTAGGCAGCATCAAAGTGGCTGTCAGACAATGAGTGCTGTGCAGCATTTTTTGACTGCATCCCTGTTGAGAAGACAAAAACGGAAGACAGGTGTAACGCTCTCGTTATTTTGAACGATGAAATTTACTACTTGTGAGTAGTCTAACTGAAACATTATTTTTCACTCCGCATAACCCAGCGGTACACAGACACGGATGGCCATTATGGGCTTGCCAACCGCTGGCTACCCGTAATGTAATAATGAGCAGTGAATTAAGGTGGCAGAACAAGTATCCGCCAGGATTTGTTAACAAACAACTAGGTCAGGAGTAGTTGACACCAACTCCAAAATAAACAGAGAAAAAATTGACTACAGAACTAGAGGAAATTCGAAAACAATGACACAGTGAACAGAAGAACAATTGTAGAATTTATTTTTAACGCAAGCCCTACAGCATCGCCAACTAAAATGTTCGGTGTCATTTGGGCATTAACCGGAGAGTCCCAACCGAAGGTCGTCTATTAAACCATCAATTAGAGGATCACACAGGTAATAGAATCAGCCCGTCCAACATATACATTAATAATCTTTGTTACCGTTATCACTGTGGTCACCCAATACAGATCATTTTCACTGTGGAAGCTGATTAGGTGTAGTCACTTAACATCTTCAACATATAACGGTTAATTCGCGACCTTGCAGAAGGACCGTTTGCATAGTTTCATTAAACAACTGATCTCTGAGGTAAGGATCAATCACACCGGCGCCAGTTGGCAAATGCAATACGAGCCCCAGTCATAAAGTTTGGACTCAGTTAGACATTATCCCAAAAATCAACCTAGTCAGCAAAGTCGACGAAACTATCGATTAGTGTCGAATCGATTCACTAGAACAGGTCAAGTGTGTAGCCACCGATGAGTTTAGAAACAGAGACGCGAACAGCTATTTTAAAACCGATAAGAACACCACCGTTTTTAATTAATCTCGGAATTAGGTACAGAACTGAAGCAGAGCCTGCACAGCGTGATGTGACGACTTACTTGTTCCTTTAAGGAAAAAGACATGTTTCTAGATGGCACAGTATACCAGTATTATCAGAAAATAGAAAGCCAGTCATAAAACGGTATCAATCTAGCAAGAACATAAACTTATGCAAAATGTGCAGTTGAGATAACAGAATAGAATCAGAGAAGTTTAATTCGTGTTCAGTGAGCATTCAAACAAATCGGTGGTTTTAATACAGTTCATTCCCTTCAAAATCCGGAACAAAACAGTTAGAACACAAAAACCGGTAGATGCAACGATTTCGTATTGACCCATCAGTACCAAATTTATAATAATATGAATCCGTTTTCTAATATGAAACAACAGACGAGGTTACTAATCAATCACCCGAATAAGATGGGTCGCAATGTCCGGGGAAGGGTCAGATTCACGAATAACTGTTTCTAAACACAGGGACTTTGGATTGGAATGACGTAATAGGACTCTGAATGCACAAACCGGATCGATAGCGTGACCTGTGATCAAGGCCTGTCTAGCAACGGATGAAACCAGCTGTTTATTTGTTTCAATAACATTGCCATTGCCCATAGCACGGAATTTTGCACTCATTTAAGCAAGTGTTCCTTTACTCTGGAGATCAAACACCTTTGAATAAGTAATGCTCGTATTCACCAATTCTCGTGGTCTATCTGTTTTGTTCAGACTTTGATATAATGGGCTCTTGGTGTCTGATTACGAGACCTCGTGAAAAGTGATTCTTACGAAAAGGCACAAAACCATAGTAAAACTCAGTTCATCACATTTGAGCAGCTCCAACCGTTATAGTCGAAGACAACGCACAAAACGATCGAACATGTTAGTGATATCCGGTCGCCAGTATGGAATGAACAGTGATTCCTAGGACCAAAGTTGACTGTCTGCGCCAGTAAAGAGTTTTGTGCACCTGAGTATTTGCATGAGCGTCAATGGAAGTGTGACTGAAATGATCACCAGTCTCACTTCCAAAGACCACAGTGGTAGCTGTTACCTTGCATTACCCATCACAACGAAAAACGAAGAGGCGATCGTATCTCAAACCCGTGTGTTTCGTTCTGTTACACGACTGCACAGCCTGGCGCAAATTGTTTGCTACTTGCCGGTTTCCGTCAACCGTCGTTTGTGAGGGATTGCTCAGCTGTAGGGGATTCATCACAGGAACAAAGTAGTTAGACAACCGATAGTTAAGGATATTAATCTCAACACTATCTGATGTCACCAACTATAGTGACTCTCACAGTGTGACTCGTAGACCCTTCTTAAGCAGCGTGTGTTCTAGCAGGTGGATTAAACAAACCCTAGGGTCCTGTGGTTCATCTGACAGACCACTCACAATACAATTTACTGTTTCAATCTCTGTTCACATCATTACCGAATAGTTAGTCAGATACACAAAAACTAATTAAAACTCGCTTTATCAATATATATATATATATATATATATATATATATATATATATATGACAAACGTCAAATTTTAACGGAATCAAACCGTTTGGATTACCTGATCGACAGGGTAGAATGTCGCATCTAAGCGATGGCCAAGTAGATAAGAACTTTGGCTCGTGACGCGAAGAGCTGTCGGTTCGATCCCCGTTCACACTATCTCTGCCTGGTGAACTCAAATACGAAGGAAATCGGTCGTGGGGTCTCAACTTGGGGATGATCACCAAGAAGAATTATAAACACCATTTCGAGTCTCTACGGTCGTAGTCACTACACCTTCCACCATTGTTTGTTTAATGACGTTTGGATAACATAGAACTTACCTACAAGCAATAGGGGATTTGGATGATATAACCTAAGTATCAATCACAACTGATCGTGGCCTTGGCATACGTACAGACGTTTCAGACAGATTCTTTCGAACAGAAGTACGAGACTCGAGTTTTATTCTTGTTGGAACTCGTCTGCAATGTCATACTTTACGGAAGCCAAAGTGCTGGCCACTGCACCACTGACCTTGTATTAGACAATACCGAATTATTATACGTAATCGCTCAGTCACATTAGTTTATACGCGATACTGAGGTTACCCGATCGCCCCCCGGGGGAGACACGGCAGCTGTTCCATTGGCACCTATAGGTGACTACACATGCAAGACTCCCTATCGAGCTGAAAACATACGAATCAACAAACTTGCTGAAGGACATCTTTAGTTGGCATAAACTGAATATCCGTCACAGTGACTCTCAGCCTTCGTATTCACAAACGTATGAGGCTGTCAAACAAACCGAGCAATTATGCATGGTGATTTAACCGTGCCTAGTGAGATGGTCAATGACGTTTCACAAGATTGTGGACTTGAGCTCATACATGGATTGTGGCAATGTCGGGGAAGTTGTCATTTCCCCGAAAATATTGTGGCCAGCAGACTAACAAAGTTCACTTGTGAATGACCTTCACTTTTGTTATGGTCGTACACTGCTCCAGCCTTCGCGATCGACCTAAGCCCTCGTGACAACTGTTGTCATCATCTTGACTACACGCCTGGACTGTACTGTGCTTTTGTCTGATCCATTCACGTTGACCTTGCTTGTTGCCAGTCACAAACCCTATAAATACGAAAGGGTTTATGACCATGTTGTCTTCGGGCTGAGCGACGTAAGGAGGCTCTGTCTGAAGGCCAGACTTCTTCCTGTATTCATGCGGTAGTCTCGAGTGGATGGGAAGAGACCAACTGACCGCGTATACTCCGTACTTCGTTGTTCAGTACCGTCATCTGTCGTGCTATTAACCGCCGTTTCACTGATCGTTATACCGTTTCCATTTACGCGCTCGTAGCCCGTAGATCCAACCACAACAGGCAAGCATACGCACTGCTGGCGAACTCTAACATACGTGAAGCTCCGGCCTAGTATTTTTTTTAAAGAAATCCATGTGGACATAACATCTGTTCTGTGTTTCTATGGAAAAGTACCACAAAAAAGTGGGTAGCATTATAACTATCTCATATAGTGTAACAACCAACGTTGACTGAACGTCGAAAAAATGCTACGATGATTTTTAAACGAATTCAAATTGTCTGCCAAAAGCTAAGCTCTTAGGAATACGCGTGTGCAATCGATAATTGGTGATATTTCCTTTTTCATTTGGAAGCTTCCTCATATCGCAGTTTGACCGAATTGTCTACAAACTGATAGTAATAAATGAAACGATGCAGTGAAAACCGTGATTCGTCTTGCAGATCCAAACTTACACCCACACGGAACTCACACCTTGATGACAGTTATTTGAGTGTGGACAAAGGAGTTACAGGAAATAAATTCCGGTCTTTCCTGTTCCTTTGTATTCTATTCACGATTATATGAGATGTAAGTATAAGCGTTAACCGGAGATGTATTGTTGTCTGTGTTGACGATGACACAAGTACTTATGTTGCAACAGTTTATCGTGACAGAAGGTTGAGTATAAATTACGGACAAATGCTAGGGTCAGTTTACAACTACAACAGACAGAAAGATTACAAGACATTCTTCCTGTACGTTGCAAGCTGCTAGTCAAAAGAGAGAATAATACAAAGCAAGCCCATCTGGCCAAAGCACTGAAAATCTGGCAGTTACACATCATTCAGGGTGAACATATAAACCTGAATCATCACATATAATTGTGAATCAATTGGCTTTTATACATAAAAAGGACATCTGCACACGCAACGGTTACCAAGGAAAATCTGACTGAAAGAACGCTAAACGATCAAACGTTGGATTTTAATGGAACTATCCCGCACGGACCCAAAGGTGATAGCATACAACGGAGTTAACACATTTCCACGGATCGTCAAAACATTGAGAAAAGCTCAAGTCGTTCACTTTACATTTCTAAGAGTATTTGCCAACTCACTGGTACTTGTGGAACCAAGTGCATTAGCCTAACGGTAAAAATACAAGACATGTGCTCCAGAGTACACTGGAGACTGTGTACTCAGCTATGCGGTAGATAATAGTCAATTTCTACTCACCTAGCGTCTACAGTAAACAGAACATGTTAACCAACCTGAGAACGCCTCTCACGTAGCCTACAGCACAACGGATAAACAGATGTTGTCAACCGTAATAGACTGTAAAACGCACGATAGTTACCCCAACGCTACCACGATTATAAAAAGCAGTAGTTAAGAGCTTCTTTTGTCTATTAGATATACAGCAATTTTTGACTTCATCTGTCATGCTTTTTCTTCAGTGTGCACACCGCATGACAAAACGTTTCTTTTCGATTGAGAATCACGCTTCACCCCAATAAGATCGATAACTGTATCTATCTTCTTTAATGAGTTCATTGTGATGACGATGACCTCACGGTAAATCGACCGACCCTTGACTGGTTTAAGCATATATCAGGCTGACGACGATACTAATCACGCAATTTAGTGATTTAAGCTTACTTGTGTAAGCACACTGTTACCTACCACGAAGCCGACGAGAGTGGTTCAAAAGGTGTGTTGAACATCACAAACGTGGTTCTGTGTTAAACTCAGTGTAATCCATGAACAGTCAGAATGTCTGTTACTGACGTCCACTAAGGAATCCAATCACATTTGTACTCGAAGTCATATCCATTTAGCACACGCATCCCGTATGAGAAGAGAACGTTAGAAAAACGGATTTTGCCGTTTTCTAATCATCTCAGTCCGTTTCTTAGGCAAACGCGGAGTTGTCGTGAACAAGCATACACCTCGCAATAAAACTCATAGGATAGTCTATCTTCAAAGAACAATTCTGTTAATGAACGGCCACAACATCACCACTTCTCAAACTTGTTGCACGGCAGACTGACTTGAGTTCTCTTAAGATAGTTTCATCTGGAGCAAAGGGAATAATGGAAAGAAACACACTGGAGAAGTGTGTGGACTGGATACCTACGCGCTTCGTAAAACAAGCACATCACCAACGACCCACAAGGGACAGCAGACTTCATTGCTTATGATCCTTAAGTACAAATGACGTAAGTTAATTGGCCAGTCAGTTACCACAGTGTA
>LUCH01001753.1:55151-80789 GCA_013368495.1 Paragonimus heterotremus
GGACATTGAAGGCGCCAATGTTTACCAGCTGTCTTGGCCTCAGAAAACAATTATCGCCCGAAGGTTCATGGAAAGCAGAAGACATGGGAGGTAAGATAGTCGGAGGCTCTATTGAATAAATAATGTCACTGTCGGGGGAACGAACACTTCTGATGATGATGATCATCATCATCATCATAACAGCCATGAGCCTGACCAAAAGGTACTGTGGCTCGGGCCGCCGCTCACCTCAACAGTGACGTGGAATATCCTAGAAGAAAACGTTACTAAAAAAGAAGACTAAGCGGAAGAACTAGCCCGAGAGTGCAGTGAATAAGACATTCATGTAGGATTCTGAGCACTGCTGCGTGCAGTGGATGTACTCGAAGCTATATCAGGCTTTTGAGAGATAACAAATGTTTTTCGACCGTATTGGATAATACGCCGGTGGACACGGTCAACCGTTGGGCGATCGGCGAGCTCGCTGTTTGAGGGTACTCTTTCTAACCCTCTTCTTCCTAATACGGAAGACAGCAGTGCCGCAGCTATAAAAATAGTTCTGCTGTATGTTCATACGATCCTGCCTCACTACCTAAGCACTCCTATGCGGTCAGTTGTGCGACATACAATTCTATGAGTCTGACTGCTTCCCTTTGGTCTTTCTAACAAGGTTGCACCTGGAAGGACCGGAGTCCTAGTCAGCATAGCCCACCGGATCAAAACAGTACAAAAGCCCGACCACCTCGTCAAAGTAATCGGATAAGTTGGGACCACGCCAAATAGCTTATGTGGTATTCTATGGGAGACCCGGCTGCCAACCGTGAATCCACCTGATCTGATAGTACTAACTCCCATTGTCCGCGGCTGCCTATTTGACAGGAAAACCCCTTTTATTTCACAGTCAGCCTTCAAATGAAGGGCCGTTCCCCAATCCGCACCGGGTGACGTCGAGCCTACCCATCTGTCTACTCAAGTACCGGGAATCAGTAAGTTGGAATGGGAAACAATGGTTAATGGATAAATCTATTGCGCATACATTAAGTCGACAACGTCGTAGATACAAAGCAATAACTTAGTAGAGTTAGGCAACGTAACGATTCTGGAATACAGGCCAATGCGCTGGAGTGTACGAGACATCACTGAAGGATTGTGGAGAGGACGAAACGAGGTAAATCGCCTCCTTATGAATCCTAGCCCAGTTTGGCGGTCAACAAAAGTGGACATCCAGGTGTCTAGGTTGAATGAGAAGCGTGGTCATCACAGTGGCAACCAGCAGATAATGGAGTATATCAGAATGTTCCGGCAAGGACCATCCAAAAAGAATGGCACGAAGAACCTTCGTTGAAATAAAAAAAACGTTCCTAATAAACGATTTAAACAATTTTGTTCAAAGTAAGTAGTGTCACACCAGTCGGATGTCGTGATTGTTATTTACGTGACTTTAGTGTAAGGTGAGTGAGCCTGATGAACCGAAACCTCATCGACTTGGTTTATGAAACCGTTAAGTATAGTTAGGTCGATGATGCAATGATACACGTTCGGTAGTGGTTTGAAGCACACATTCAATTATCGGAGTCGATTAGCCGACCATCGTAGACAGAAACCGGGATATGTTGCATTGTGTTGATACCATTAGTTCAAGATCATGACTGCGCCGGTCGCCCCCAAAATTCGAATTCTTCGGAAAAAATAGCAACGTTTTATAGTACAGAATATGGATTACTGGCACATTATCTTGCTAAAATACAGCAGTTTCACAAAGTTGTGACGACAAAAATCAGAGTACTCTCTAATGTGTGGGTGTATATGTTACTACTATTATTATTATTGGTTATATATATATATATACGCTGAGTTTGTCATAACTAGGTTGTAACGACGCTGGCAATCCATAATATGATTACGGGTTTCAGTCCTGGTTAGTACTATCGCTGTTGTCCAAACTTAGTCGGAGTGATTCCAGCAAGTAAGTAACAGTACACTGCAAGAAATAACTTGAGTCGTGAAAACTGGGAACGCTACATTAACACATTAGAGAGCCCTCTGCGATCATTCACTGTGCCACAACCTTATCAGCCAACAGATAAGCGCTATTCGCCATGGACGAGAACGAGTGGTCAACGTTTAATTCCGATCAGAAATTTACTGAAAACTTTTGGAATCCCAACAGGCAAACACCAATGTTAAACTATACAGTTCAATAGTCCAACAGAAAAATGCCCTGACAGCAAGTTGGAGTGAAATGTCACGCTAGCATTGAATCACTTGACGAAAGCATACCAATCAGCATGGTTTCAGTTTTGAAAGAGAGCAAAAGGAATACATCTAACTCACTCCTTCTATATACATCCCAGACATTTTGTTGCGAATAAAGACATTTCGCATGTGGGTATGTCAACAGATCTCCTAGTATCCGAATATGCAATTTTGATAAACGAACTCCTAAAAGAAAATAGACTACCTATATAATGCTGTTTGGGGGTTCGTCATATTAACAGAAGTATACAACAGTCTCCTCATGAAGGGACTACTGAAAAGAACGACAAAATGTGAAGATCTAGCTGTGGAGAGGCAACTCAGCCAATAAATTGACAGTACACGGACAAGGAATATGTTCTGTTGTTTCGAGGAAGTCAGTTATGACGGCGTTGTACAGCGCACTTTTCTCTTGAAATATCGTGCAAATGCTTTTGCATTTCATCCGCTATCTGCAAGAAGTCTACGCTGCTGGTGACGGCAAACAATCGCGTACTGCATTAATTCAGACAGCGATTGGCTGAAAGCACTGGTACCTTCTGGGTCCCAGAGATTAAACGGGGTTTAACTGCACTAAATGTTCCTTTAAGTGAGTGTCTCAATCGTTATGTTGTTTCCTGCATGATGTAATCATCCTCAAAGAGCATATAAGTATAGTGGGTTTATATCGAATGCGGCTGAACTCCGTATAATCTCTCGGACCCAGAAGCTAACAGTGCCTTCAATCAAAGGAGACCAGCCTATCGGTGCCACCACACATTTTGTTTACCAATTTACAAGTAATTGCGGAAAAGGTTGCATCGGTGAGACCGGAAGATGCTTCATCGCCAGAGTGAAGAAACACTTGTCTAAATGGGTGCAGAACCCTGTATCACCGAAGAACTGGAATGTCGTTGAAACACGCAAGCAACCAGTATTCGCAGTCGTAAGGCACGTCCTGATAAATGGTCACGCTGTCAATTCAGCTTGCGCATTCAGAGTTCTGTTACATCATTTCAACCCAAGATTCCTGTGGTTTGCTGAAGCGGTCACAATCAATCACCTCAAGCCATCTTTTGTGTTCAGAAACAACCGTTCGTAAATCTGATCCTTCCCTGGACATTGTGACCCATCTTAACTCGCTGACTGATTATCCACCCACTTCATTTTGTCAGGAGAAAAACCGGTTGGTGTTATAGTGAATTTGGTACTGATGGGTCAATACGAGACGGTTGCGTCTGCCAGTTTTCACGTTCTAACTACGCATAATTTGATAGGATTTCAAGAATCGCCTTAGCAGCTGTCATTTCACGTAGACCTTATAGCAAGAAGTCTATCAGACAGGAGTTGCAGATCATATCAGATAAATGAAATGGTACAATTAGAAGAGGAACACTGGTAGATGCTAGCATTTCATACTGACTCATCAGTACCAAATAACCAATAACATGAAATATTTTCAATTTAACGTCCACAATACTTGGGGGGGGTATGAACAAAAGGATGAGCAACAAAAACGAAAAGTTTAATCGTTTATTCTGGATGACACTCATTGCAACTAGGCCCACGGTAGTCTAAGGTTCACAAATAATTGCATTTGTACACACAAGATAAGTTTGAACTGGTTTACCACGAGGGCTTCAGAAAACTTTAGGAACCATGGATTGTGATGAGGATTACGGTCAAGTTCATGTTGTTTCTAACTGACAGAATATGTCGTCCGATAGACGAAGTTTAGGGGTTTACGATTCTCTGTGATCACAGTGTCCAGTTGTGAGACCTGTTTGTGAATCTACATACTTACATGTTCCTTCATTCTTGAGATCAATGACATATCAGTCTTATCTATGTGACTTTTTCCGCAGTTACATAAGAATTGGTAAACAGTGTGATCTGGAAGCAATAAGCTGATCTCCATTGATTGTAGGCACAGGTAACCTGCAAGGCTGATTAAGGATTCTCAACTCTGTGACATTGTAAGTCCGTTGCAACAGAGTGACAATCCTTTGGGTTGTCCACAACGTCGGACGCCTCACCATTCTTACTACTTCGGTCTCCCGTCAATGTGACGCTGAATAAAATTTTCGGGATACACCTTACTCTCCAGAGTCGTCCTGAGCACTTCCAGTTCTTGCTCAACGCAGTCGAGTGTGCAGATGCGGGGTTCTTCGGTGGACAATGTTCTCATCATACCCCGCTTATATTTCACCGGGGTAAAACTGGTGAAATGCATACATTGATCAGACCATGTTGATTTCTGAAAAATGCTGCGCTTTATTGGTCCGTCGATCCTTTGTGTAATGCGTATGTCCAGCAAAAGCAGACTTTCCTCAGTCCATGCCTCACACGTCACCGTGAGATTGGGGTGGACGCCGTTAAGCGGCAGTACAAATTGTTTTAACAGTCTCCGATTTGTGGAAAAGGCCAAGGTATAGTCTACATAGCGTCTGCAGTATGACAGTTATGAAATGATATCATTTAGTTATCCTTTTACCAAGGTCACGAGAAAGTTAACGAGAAGAGAGCTTAATGGACTACACATCGCCACTCCGCCGATTTGGCTGTTTTGAAAATTAACGCTGACATTCTCTGCACACAGTAAAAGTGAAGTTTTTAGATCATCCGTTGGAGTGCGAATAAAGGTATTTTCCGCAACAATCTATACACACGCAAAGTCAATGGTTTTTATCAGAGGGAAGTTGAAAATCTGTAAAGCACATGTTCATTCTTGATGATGATGCGGCCAAACGCATCCGCAAGTTCCAGCAAGTCTTTGATACTATAGCTGTCAAACTTCCGAATGGCTTGCTTCAAAATATCGACCAATCATCTAGCCGGTTTGTGCTGAGGTGAATTTGATATAATTAATATCAGTCGAAGTGACATATCCTGCTTGTGGATCTTGTGAAGGATATCCTGCTTGAGACAATGAGCAGCCGCCCAGTTTTAGGTGTTTGTACATCTTCTCATCTGATGTTATATTTATGAATAACTTTCCAGCTGGTGATAGATTCTTGGTTTCTCGTTCAGGAATCTAAACTTTCGTCTATCCCTCAGAATTGATAACATTTTTCCCACATTGCCCGTCTTATCCATGAATACTGCTCCGGAACTTTTGTTTGGCTAGTGGATTAAAACATTTTTCGACTTGATTTCCTGCAGAGCCTGAAGTTGTTATCAAAATTCTGTCGTTTATATGAACATGCAAATACAGATAGGCTACATCAGTCAGCTTATTTTTGAGCTGGTTAAAATCATCGGAGTTAGTAGGCGTGAGTCGGACTCAGTGTCATAAGCCGCATTCTGACAAACAGAACCTTTTATATTTACACGGTAAGTTGAGAATAAATTATTGCAGACGTGTAGCTGCGATTACAACAATCCAACTAATTTGGCTTGGGTCTTTTTTGGTTATCATCACACGATTTTTTAGGGAATTATTCGAACAGGTAGATACTGTCCGACAGGGTTCTATTCTTCGAAATTTACTCAAGAGGATACCATCCAAAATGTGTAAGCAATTGGTTCGTATTTGATAAACCGTAATTCAATACACTGATACAAAATCAAGCCTGTTCATATTGATTTGTTTCAACATTTTCAAACGAAAAGCAACGCAGTGTTTTCAGCGAGTAGGTCAAACAACAAGTTTGCATACAAAACTAAACAAGATTAAGGTTCTTCACTACGAAGCGGAAGAAATAAGAGAGCTGACATAGTTGCAGATGCGAAAGAGAAGAAAGCCAATTAGCAATGCAAATCAAGAAGATCATGAACTGCACGATCACGTGCTTCGAAGTCAGTGATAAACGCATGTATGCGCGTTGCTTTGCAGTGGCCTGCCTATCACTAGCTTTCAGGTGCTTCAGTGGGAAGCACTAAGTACAAACAGCAATCTCGGAGAGTTCAGAACCAGCTGTATAGTTGATGAGGCTGCTCTAGGCCTAGTTCAGCGGAGCGTCTATCGCCTCCGTGGTTGGCGGTTACGTCCTCGTCTGTCCACAGGCGATAAAGCAGATGCCCCATTCTTACACAAAGTACATGACGCGACCGTTGAATTACCGGCGTCATTATACAGATTTGTAAATATGAAGAGACACGTGCGTTAAAAATCCCGGTTTGAGTTGAACCTATGAGAGCTAAATAAACCACATATCTCTAGGGGCACGCATTTTACACTAGCTTGGATACGAAGCCACTCTGAGAGACTGGAGATTTCACACTGAGACTTCAGTGTCCAACGCCCCACCCCATCGGATCTTTGGTGTCCAGCACAGATGTTACAATTTCAGTAACTGTGTCAGCAGCCACGCAGTTGAGACCCAACCACACATACACCGATGAACGATGATGTGGTTTGAATAACCAGTCTGTTTAATACGGATCAAACAGAGTAGAGACAAAAACACCTGAACATCAAAAGCTAATTTACGACTAACACGGGTAGACCAGGCTTAAAGGCTGGACGGGGAGATCAACCGCATACATACATTGAAAAAGTTGGCTTCATTCAGCAATCCAATGTTTTTGCAATGTCACTAATTAAAATGTGCGCTTGTACTATACGCATGAGCAGTTACCAACAGCAGTGCAGTGACATTACATAAGGAAAGCAATCGGATGTTTCATGTAATCTCCCCACGACAAATACAGCGCGATAGCATAAAACTTACAAAATGGCAGTAGGATATATTAGATTTATGGTTTTCAGCCAAACAGATAATGAAAACAAGTACTTCATAACCACGGCATGTGAGAATGAGGAGACGACGAATCAGTGCACCAAAATATGTAGATTAAATCCAAGGCAGATAGTCGGCCAATGGAAGCGATTTTTGCGTGTACACAGTAGGTTCATGTTGTACGATCAACAAGGTCAAACATAATGCGAACAAAGTTGCACTAGAGTTAAGTAACAATACGAGGAACGAGTCAGGTGGAGCAGCATGGTGACTTCCTGAACGGATAAACTAAGCAAGTGAAAAAAACAGGTTTCTCACTGCAAAGCAATAATGACCTGACCAACTATCTTGGCAAATGCTTAGCCTTACGTGGATGAAAGATTTTGTGCGCCTTCCTAACAAAACCGCCTGTGCTCCCGTGGACCACCTCAGAGGCTTGATCCCTTACTGCTAATATAATCGTCATCGAAGACAACAGTACATCGGTGGTTCGTGCTGCGTCTTAACTGCCAGACAATCATGAAGAAAGTATAACTAATAAATACAAAGAAATGGGAGGGAGAAAACACGACTAAAAAACATCTACTTCTATACTCGAACACTTAACATCAAGGTGTAGCAAACAAACAATCGAGGTATAAGTAAAAGTAGGGCGTCCTCAGAAAAACAGCTTCCTCACGAATTTCCCTGTCTCACGCCATCAAGTACAATTATGTCACAAAGGACTCGACCAAACAACAACAACATTCACGCGACTGAGTTCGATGAGCCGCCATCACACCTAACGTCCCTAACTACCTACTGCATCAGTCGCGAGGTCTCCAGCCTTGGAGACGAACCCGACCTACAACAGTTAACCCTTCGATGAACGACTTCATTTCTCTACACCAGGTCGTCATCTGTCAACCTTGCATATTACTTCAGTTGGCCGCAGTGTCGACAAAAAGTACTCAATGTGGCAGACGACTAGCTGGCGTCTTCAGTACTTGACTTGGCGATATGTCTGTGCAAATGTGAGGATTTCAAAAGAGAAACCACTTGGTAATTATCACCAATATCTGCTTCACAACATCTAAATTGCCTACTCGTTGGTGCCGCTTGATACAAACGATCGATCGCAAACCTCAATGGTCAACTACCTGAAGGTGTCCTTTATCTTGAGCAGTTACATTTCTCTCACGTAAAGTAACACATCCCTCACAGTCGCTCACATACGTGCGCGTTATGCATTATAAAGATGTCCTAGATTGATAAATACCGCCCTGACGTTGAAGACAAAAGCTTCTGTCTGATCACCTATATCTCTGTTGCTGTTAATGAATCTTCCCAAATACACAAACCGCTCAAAAACAGCCATGATTTTATTATCCAACATTAAATCCAAGTGATCCTGACGATCTTACAAAAGCGCTCTGCACTTTTGAGGCTGCAAGGCGCATTAGCAGGACGTGCACAGCGTCTAGCATTATTTGTGTTATTTGAAAATACCTTGTTGTCAGCATAAACAATATCAGTCGGCCCTCCACCACGTAGAAGTTTCATTCCGACGTCTAGTGAGTGCTGCAAACAGTACTTTATTAGTTCGTCTATAGTAAAACTAAATAGAAGTGGTGAAATTGGTAAACACCACCCTCAACTCTGAGACTGTCACCACAAACCCTAACCTGAGCTGAACTATGGGAATAAGGAGCTGACAGTATGTTCACATACTTGTTCGGTACACCCTTGAGTTTAGGCGACTCCAGAAGTGTAAATCGATTCGGTGAATCAAACGTATCATTAGGTTCGAGGGACGCGATAATTGTTGGCTGGCGGTGCGTATGACGTTGCCCTAGAATTTCGCGAAGAGTGAAAAGTATTCCTCACAAAGCTTACACAAACAGTTTCAATTTTCTACTAGTGAATATCAGTCACCGTCAGCGAGATGAAACAGCGCTTGTTGACAGGGTTCACAGAATCGGCCGAACTCCACTTAATAGGGGTCGTCTAGAACAAACCCATTTACCACGGAAGTTCATGATGACCAAAAGTTTTGCTTAGGACTCATTTGGAACACATTATCACTGTAATCTGAGTAGCTTGAACAACAAACTAAGAGTCGGACGACCATTAGAAGTTCGCACAACCAAGAAAGTAAGCTTTCATCTACTACAGAGTACTACGGTACCACCCAACGAAGTGAACTAACTTAGACATTACAGTCTCTACAGAATGACTTGTGATTCGAAACAACGTAATCTTTCAAGTCGGTAAGGTACATATCGAATCTACCAACAATTATATAGAGATTAGAAGCAGTGGTTCTTCGATATAAATTTGAAAAAGGCCAACAGTATAGCGTAAGATGTCTTGTGCACAGACATTTCGTCCTATTTCGTTGCTATATATAGATCGCACTAATTTCGCTGTAGTAACAGATGAGATGCGAACGAAATGTCCGTGCACCAGACATCTTACGCTATACTGTTGGCCTTTTTCAAATTTATTTCGGGGAACCACTGCTTCAAATTTCTACGTAACCGTCTTCCCAGGAATACCGTGGATAAGTTAGATGAAATGATCCGCTTACGATGCAAGAGTGCGATGGCGTCGGAGAAAGTTCACTCCCTAAAACAGTGTACTGATGATGACGTTTATCCCAGACAGTTTTTCAAATGCTTACGCAGAAGCAAATTGAAACCAACGCCAACTAATTTAAAACGAACAGCTGAAGCTCAACTTGAATCTGAGAATCAGGATCTCACCGATCTGAAAATGGCCCATTCACAGTTAAAGTCGGTTGTTGACAACCTGAGTGTTCACTGTTGTATCAAATTGTACAATTTCTCTCGTGTCACCGTGAACAAGAGCGAAAGGGAAGAAGAATATCTTTTCACTCTCAACTGAAGCCACCACTTCTTCGTTTTCCAAGAACCTGCACAGATACGTCATTAACACGTCAACTGTACAACTAACAAAAATGCAAAAAGAAGCACTGTCGGTAGGCCTGAAATTTAATACCCCGCCTAGAAAGATTGACCCTTTCCATGTTGAAACCTAATTCGAACATTTTTATGATCAACTTAAATGCTTAGATGCTTCCAGTCTTGACTCAGCCAGTTGGTTCAAGACCAGACTAGTTGACTTGTCACATCAGTATCAACGCACTCTGGTCCGTTAGTCTTGTCTGCTCACGGAAACCCACATCAGCAGATTGAAAGAACTAAAAAGAAACAACGACATCATTATGCTCCCGCCCGATAAGGGTTATGGAGTCGTGCAGTTGAATCAAACAGACTACGTTAGCAAAATGATAGATATACTATCTGACAGTTGAAAATTTCGGTGGAATATCGAGCAGAATGATGCAGTTATGAAGACTGAACGAACCATCACGAAAACACTAAAAGAATTACGGATGCGCAGTATAATCGGCCAGACAACTTTGATCCAATTAACGCTTGTAGGCTCTATGACCCCACGTATCTACGGCCTGCCAAAATCCCACAAAGCGGACGTTCCGCTCAGAACAATTTTGTCAATGGTCAACTCACCCTATCACAGGCTTGCTCAATGGTTTGTGAAAACTACTGAAGCAGTACGATCAAAACTTAGCTGTCATGGACTAAAAGACACATTTCAAGTTGTGGATATGATTTCAGATATCAATGTGAAACACAAGGTAATAGCGTCTTTTGATGTACAATCTCTGTTCCAACTAATGAAGTGATAGACATTATTTACGACTATGTGCATTTTGAGAATCTGCAATTAAGGCTCCTTCCAGACGAGTTATGCAAACTACTTCATCTATGTAAATCTAACGTGCCGTTTTCGTTTGATGGAATATTTCACAGACAATTTGATGAAGCTGCAATACGCAGCCCACTACGACCTGTACTAGTGGAAACCTTCATGAGTTATCATGAACAGCATGTCAAAGCAACAGACAGACGGAATTTTATCGACGACATGTAGATGACACTTTCATCGTTGTCAATTCGGTGACTCAAATGA
Organism: Paragonimus heterotremus; assembly: GCA_013368495.1. Lineage (NCBI taxonomy): Eukaryota > Metazoa > Platyhelminthes > Trematoda > Plagiorchiida > Troglotrematidae > Paragonimus > Paragonimus heterotremus. Next base: position 66,044 of record LUCH01001753.1, read on the forward strand.
ACCAACTGCATGACTAGTTGAACTCCCTGCACAAGAACGTTAAGTGCACGAAAGAAACCGAAAAAGGACGATAAAACTGCATTCCTTGATGTTCTGCTGCATAGAAATGTAGATGGTTCTCTGTCTGAAAGCATATACCATAAGAAAATTTGATCTGGGCAATATATACACTTTAAAATTTTTGCCCCAATTTCTTACAAAAGTGGCCTCCTTCGTACTCTGTTTTATAGGGCTCGTAAGATTGTCACACCTGATAAGGTCGGAAGTGAAGAACAACTCCTTCGTGATACACTGATTGACAACGGTTATCCACTTCGATTTATCGAGAAATACACTAAGACAACAGGACATAATCCCACTATAGTAACTGCTCCACTGAAAAATGTTTACCTTCGTTTACCATTTAAAGGAGATGACATTTCAGCTTGAATCGGACGAAGACTTACAGCCGCAAGAAGACGGACCTACAACGCCGCGAAAGTGGTGTTAATTGAGGAAACTACGCAACTACCGAGCTCAACGAGAAAAGACCCGGTCGCCGTGATCGTCCAATCAAATGTAATGTATGGTTTCACCTGTACTTGTTGATTCAAGTACGCTGGGCGTAAATTGAGGCAACTAAGGACAGGCACCAATGAACACATTCCCAAATGGCTATGTACCACCGGAACTGGCGTTGCTCGAAGTGCAATCACGAAACACTTACACGAGATAGACCATCGTGTCTGTGGTGATACTGCATTTCATATCATATATCACCCTAGAACGAAGCAAAGTCTACGATTTGCAGAGGTTGTTGTCATTTGTCGAGCAAACTCGGTGCTGTGTTCAGAAACAAATGGTCATCGATTTATCCCTCCCTTGGTAATTTTATCCCATTCTCAAAAACCTCCCATTGTTCCGAACATTTCATCTTACTTTCTACCATACATCCGTCTATCGGTTTTGTTTCCAGTCCAGTTTAAAAGTACTTATTAACATTCCCTTCACTTTTCACTTAACTGTCCATGACCATTTGACCTTGTAACGTAACTGTCCTTATCAGCTTCATGTTGCGTCATCTGAATGCCCTGTTCTTGAGTCTCAATCATTCTGACCTCGCCTATCACGCCCGCAGTCTTGTTGTCATGCCTGCTTGCTACATATCGACTGCACTAATTTCGCTGTAGTAACAGACGAGATGCGAACGAAATGTCCGTGCACAATACATCTTAGGCTATACTGTTGGCCTTGTCCAAATGATACTGAGCCTGCTTAACGTGTTACGAGATTCTGTAGTTGAAACGCTTAGGATTCAGGAAGTAGCAACGCACAAACAGTCGAATGCTTTAAGAATGGACACACTCAAGTGGCACACAAAAAAACGAAAGGGAAAAATGGGACAATCCCCTCTACGATAAACCTTAATCAAGATTAACCATAGATGGAAGGATACGGAAACATAACGTGGGGCAAAGGGAAGGGATAGTAACCAACACGTCTCCTTCCAAAAAACACTATCATGAAAAGGGTCGGTGACTGAGTCGAACTTGATAAGGATCACGAGTACAGAGAATGTGTTTAAAAAATTTGGCCTTATCAAAAAAAACACATCCTTCCCCTAACGCAAGTTAGGCATGAACTAACAGTAGGAAAGCGAGAAGCAACAGGTTTTGCATCCCCTACAAGGATATCACAGCTCACTAGTAGAATCAACTAGATGGATTGCACAGAGACTGTGAGTTACATCTACTCAGCACCTTTGAATACGGTCAGATGTGTAAATGGTATCCACAAAATCACGAGATCTTCGAAAATGAGAAAAAATGGGCTTTTTAACTTCATACACTGAAAACAATGAAAGTTCTGAGACGTGGCCACATCGAGCCAACTACTTGCATTTAACAGTTGCTCGGGTATAGAAAAATTGGGCGAAACAAGGATTAAAAAATCAGAGGAGTGCGATATAATCAGTAAGCAACCAAAAAACTGAAGTGAGAGATGAGAAAACGCATCATCATCATCATCATCCTGACTGATTATGATTGCCCGGCAAATTCAAAACCTATACAAAGTGACATCGGATTCTGACAGGCCAAGCAGGTCTGAGTATCCACATGATGTGATCTACACTAGCTGAGCTGTTCCTCGAAATGTGTAGCGCACTCACCAAGTCGTCCCAACTGGTAGGTGTTGAGTAAACCACTTTCTTTTATAAATATGACCCTAATAATACTAAACCGACAACCAACACACGTACGGGTCAAAGAGACTAGGATTTTACAAGTCCCAAACAAAAAGAATCGGTACATCTGTTTGTGAAAATTTTTAACCAGTTCATGTTTTAGTTGTCCTATTCACAGTCGGACGGAATCAAAAGGTAATTAGACACAGTTCAATGACAAGACAGAAACCTAATCCTGCCACAAATGTATAAATCTTTCGGAACCTATTTTTTCACACTGCTGATATAACTTCTTCTTAATACCTGATAGGATCTCTCTCTCTCTCTCACCTTGGTAACCTGTTCGTCGGTGCTGTTTAATAAATGCATATGATAGCCTGATCGCTGACACACGAGTAGTTTACCTTACATTTGCGGTCGTAGAATCTTCGAGCAATTGGAAAAAAACAAAATGAGCGTGAAAAACGGTATGATCCGAGTCCATAAAGTGAAATGACAGTCCCCAACAATACCACTAATTGTTATATGAAAATACTTGTTTGCGAATGAACCGCACATGGAAATTTTCACGTGACAATGCGTCTACTTGTGTGGATTAAGGCATTCTGTGTTACTTCTATAAAAGTAACGTATGTAGCTACTCAATGTTGATGTATTTTGCCAAACGAAGAAATTCGGTTTCACTAACTTGAGGAGTACAAACCACCTCACGCAACAGATGCTTGTAATTGCGATCATCCTTCACTTTATCCAAAACCAGATTAACACTACAAAACATTTCCAATTTCGAGAAAAATTATGGATTAAACAATATTCCTCGTGTTACGTTAATGCAAAGTTTGGTAGAACCACAGAAGTTTATTACACTGGGTGATAAGCTTTCAAAGGTCATAGTAGTATACATGTTTGAACAAGAATGGGTAGGGATGTTTAAAACGCTCAGACTGTGCGGACCACACAGGCATACTGTATAATCTCGGACAATATGAATCGTCAGATTAGTTTAAAATCCGTCTGTTGTCTAGGACATCGTCTGAAAAGGAGCACAGTTCCGGTTCTCATCTGGTCACACTTTAACGCTCCAATCAGGGCAACCGCAACGTCCACATTGACTGTTTGTGAACACCAACGGATGGATTGACAGGCTTAACTGATATCGCCTCAATAAATTACAACAAACACGCTTCTGTCTCTGCATAACATAATGAAGGTTACAGGACGGTCATTCTGGATCCGATTTCGATTAAATGTCCGACAGCAGATGACTAGGGTTTGTTCTTGTGCCGACGCACTGTGGCTGATAACCCCTCACTGTGTATAAAATTACCCTGGAATGTATTCGTTAACCTCGGTGCAGATTAGTCTTCCAAATATAACGCTCATCGCAACCACGTCAAAATTCCTAATCAACGTATAGAAGGATAGTTCTGGCAACCTCCCCTAGCACACGCAGGAACCCCAACTGTTGGACGAAAGATGGACAAGGGCAGTTAACGTCGGTTAACTGCCCCAAGCCTGGTATCAAAGGAACACAGCGTCTATTCAAGATTCATTGCACTTTTATATGTGCACTGGCTGACTATCCGGATGATCATAACGAAAGAAACAACCCGTCATTATCACTACAGCTTACTTCTCGATACCGATCGATCACGCGACCGTAACTGAATATCCGTCGTTCGTCCAGCTAACAATTCAATCAAATCAGCAAAATGACAACAAACTGGGTACGTCATTCAGGAAAAACAAAACGTTAGGCAAGAACTAGAATAACAGAAGCGGACTGGTTAGCCACGATCTCGCCACAAGAAATTACGCGAAACAGTACGTGCGTGAAGAGTCTCGAATGAGCGATTCAACGATGATAAACAGTCTCACAATGCAAGGTGATGATGATAAAGTAAACGTGTGAGCTGTTATTCCGACAACTTGAAGGTGTGTGTTGGTTTTTCTCGAGCAAACCGCCTGACTACAAAAACTCACCGCGAGAAAATTCACGATCAAGATTAACCCTCTAAAAGTACCGGGTAATTCAAGATGATAACGCTCTGATTAACAGGAGTTGGAATCGTCTAGGAACGAATATTTCACTTTTTTTACGGCGAAGTCATACTAAGTACACGATGCACCTTCTGTCCACCTGTGAACAAAAGTCAGAGTGTGACGTCCAGTCAATCCAATTGGTGACAGATAAAGCGTGCTCGTATGAAAACTGATTAACTGATACTATTCGGTAAATGAATGATAGCGACAAACAAGTGAACAGGCGCTAAAGTGTAACCAAATGAGAACGCGAACTGTGCCTCGTTTAAGGTACAATTCAAACCCATAAACCGATTCTAAATGACCCTACCCAAGTTTTTTTCTAGCAGTGTAGAACACGCACACCTCCTGCCAAAATAGGCAAGTACATCAGGCAACGGTTGAGGCTGACCAATTGCTTTGCACGTCCACAATTGTTGTAGTTACACAAACTTAACTTTGGGTGATGAAACTATGGCAATTGTTGACCAGCCCGTGCACACATCTTTCGTAATATTCGTGAACTCCACTCTCCTCTTCCAAATAAAGCTTGATCTCGTACAGACTGCACTGTCGTCAATTATAGCTATCCTGCTTAAGTCTAACACAGTCGATTTTACGTTAGCACTAGTACATGGTCGCTCAGTGCTTAAGTTTACCGTGCGACCCTCCCCATCGACTGCAACTAATGATCGACCGGAAATTGGACACACTTGGGGCAAAGCATGTTAACAAAACTAGAGCACAAGATACTATTAGTGTTGTGACTGCAAAAGATGCTGGTTGTTTATTGCATGAAATCCTGTACAACACATGTTAAAACACAGGACCATAAACGCGTATACTCATTTGCAAGGCTGACGTATACGCAAACACACACACACTGCGTAGCAGTACTTTATCATTCGCCCTGGCGACACACCTCCATAGTGCGTACACACTGTTCCAATAGTCCATTCTGGTTCATCATCTTCCTGGCGTTGAGATTTGCTCTTTAGTTTCTGGATATACGCATTATACCACTCACAAACGAAGGTGCTTGCTATACAGCATTAGTACTATTCGTGCACATGTCTGAACATAGCGTAATCGCCGATTCAGCACCACAAAACAAGCACAGTTAATGAACCCAATTCGTAAGCGTAAACGAACAGAAGGGAGAAAGGCAGAGTAAACTGCACAACGATAACGAAACGAGGAAATATGTTCGCCTTCCCTATACCACGTTTGTGTTACTTTTGTTTTGTGAGTTGTTCTCTTTTTCTTGAAAAGAAATTATTAGAACGACAGATACAGAGGACCAGATAAAGTTTTACAATATATAAAATTGCATTAGCCTAAAATGAGAATTTGGCGAAGACGGCTATTTTGGAATAGACCCAATTGTGCGAGACTCGAGCCAATGACAGGAACAGAACGTCCAGAGGTGACAAATTCTATAACAGCTAAACTACGAAGCCCCGTCCAGAACTTTGAAATCTCATATGTGGACCCTGCTACTCGCCCACCCAGAGTGAAATTTCCGACTTCTCAAAGTAGCTCACCTGATAAAGCACTTGTCGCAACTGGATATTCTGTTCCTGTCGTTGGTTCTAGCCCAACCAAAGTCGACTTTTTCATAATCGAGCCTTTCTAAGTTAACAGTTCTGTCCACTGAACTTCTGTTCCCATGATTTCTGAGGGGATTTTAAATCGTCAGACGACGTTGTTACTTTGTTAACATTTGTGTTATCCTTAAAAAGTTAAGCGGGTTGCGTTTCAAAACAGACCGGTACCAGGGGCCACTTATTTGGTCACCCATTTCTGTTTTACGGTAACGTGTGTCACGTCGTGCCTTGGTTTGTAGGCTAACGATTAGTTACGTACACTGAAGCCTCTTATGGTACTTTCTAAGGTGCATAAGATACTGATCAAGAACGTGAAAAACTTATAGCGAAAATTCCGGCCGAAATCAAGCCAAAGTAGTGTTCAAATTCAGTTCAATACGTGTAAGTCTGGCACAATATAAATGAGGCTTCCTTCATTATACTTCATCAACACATTACAACTCGGAAGGTGGCCAATGGAGAACAGGCGGGGTGTCTTCCAGGAAAAGGATACATGGGTTATATACATACCACGTGCTAAGTATGTGTGTAAAATATTCAAAGAAGGCACATACAAAGTAGTGAACGACTTATTGTAACGTTTCAGATTAATACTAGGATCTGTTGCCAAACAAATAAATGTGTTAGAAGTGGACTGTTCTGTTGCTCACCGTGTGCGACTGTCGGTCTGTCTTCGCTTGCCTTTCGTCTCGGCGGCAATAATGTTGACGTCTCGACTGTCTATATCTACGTGCCGATTGAACGAATTCTGCGAATAGAGAGCTACCAGTACAAGACGTTCCTCTTTTAATTTTGCCCGTGCGACCACTTTCGAATGATATATGTTGGCCTCGTGGCCTGTGACAGCACAGTGGGGTCACAGTCTGAATTTAGGTTCGGATCGTCGCATCACTAATTTGTGTTTGCGTATGCGTGTGCAAAACTGTTTATCTCCATCCTTCCCATACTGTTGGTCACACCCCAGACATGGAATCGCGTAGACCACGCTAGACTGTTCGTATGGTTCTACACGATCCTTAACGTTCACCAAAACTGAACGGAGTGTGGAGTTTGGCTTATGTTATGCTTGGATGCCCAGTGGTTGGAGCATTCCTTGTGTTACTTCAGAGGTGCCGTGAATACATGGCAATGTCATTCACGTTCTGGGATCTGCATGTTCACTTCTTGTTAATCCCCTGACAGATGCCTTTATGAAACTGCTGGGTATCCACTAGAAGTGAATAGTTTGAAAAGGGTGAGCTACAGTGCGTGTCTACACGTCGGGACAACGTTCGCAATCAGTTTTAGAGATGACGGGTTGGATGGTTGCTGCTGAACTTGAGAATTACATCAGTTGTTGCCGGTTTGCGACAGACAGTGGTTTTAAGCTTGCCAACAGGTTCTCGTACAACCGATACATCGAGGAACGCTGGGCGCGAATTTTTTTCTTCGCGTGTAAAGGTTATTCTATCTATTATACTATTCAACCAACTGTGGAATTGACCAAGCTGAGTCCAAGATAAAACAACGAATGTATCATCTACATACCGAAGTCACACTTTGGGTTTGAATGTCCGAAAGGATTCAGATTCGAAATGTTTTAGTACGGCGTCTGCAAGCAATCTCGATATAGGTGAGTCCATTGGTGCATCTCTCTTCTCTAGGTAGACTTGGCCGTCAAATTGTAGATAAGTCTCCATGCAGAGCTCCACTAATTGAATCAACCCTTCTGGAGAAAAGACTGGTCTTTTGCGAAGGCTTTCGTCTTCACTTATCAGGAGCTTCAAACTTTCTATCGCAAGTTTCTTCGGTATGTAAGTGAAAAGCGATGTAATATCGAAAGAAACCAGTGCGTCGTGTTCTTGCAGCTCCGAACCCTCAGTCTTTCTCAGAAATTCAGTTGAACTGCTGGCGTCTTGATTGTCATGAGACAGAAATGGTCGGAGAATACAAAAGAGGAACTTTGTTGATTAGTGGTTCGGAGCCGTCCTAGTTGGTCTCAATAGTACGTGACCCTTGTATACCATTGGTAGTCTGTATGGTCGTGATACTGGTCGTCCGATAGGTCTAAAGTATTTGGCTTGTTTTTCTGTGGGTGATTTCTTTTTCTCAAGTGGTGTTACAGTTTTTGCGATTCGAGCCTTCAAGGGTTTCATAGGTTCTCCTTTAAAATGTTCATACGTTTCGGAGTCTTAGAAAACCGTTCACCTAATCCTTATAATTCTGTCTGTTTAATGCGGCTATGGCGTTACCTTTGTCTGTGAGTAGGATGACAATCTGATCGTTTTTTTAAGCCTCCTCAGCGCTTTATTCCCATTAGCTGTCAAAATATTTGTTGACCCCCCATTGGTCGGCTATTGACATATCTTCGTACTGAAAAACTGCTGTACTTGTTCATCCAGACTACAACGTTCCAGCCCTGATTCAAAAGATTCAATGACTTTTACTGTGGAAGCGTCCACATAATTGAACTTTAAACCTTTTAACAGAACAGCCTTTTCGTCGAATGTCAATTGATCCTCTGACAGGTTGTGCATAAGTTCGGTACATTGTTTCTCGGGCATAGTGAGGTACTGAAATGTTTCATTCAGTAGATTTTTGCCTTTGTCTCTCCAGAGCTTGTTTAAAGTTGGATAGCTTTTTCAGTCTTGCCGATCAATACAACATGGCCACATGAAGTGGCAAACGTGTAACAATATGAGGGGGGAAAGTAGTGTCTAAGGTAAAGAAGAAAGAAATGTATACGAATAAAGAATAAAAATTTACGACGGCTCACACAATGACTCGTCACCAGGCTGTCACATCCAACCCAAGCCACTAGTGGCAAACATAGCACAATGCGGCAGGCAGTGAGTTGACAATCGTAAAATGTGGTCAAACCAACGAATCATGAGATGAGATCAGCATACTCAGGGAACGACAGACTCTATTTCCTCCGAAGATACGTCGACGAATTTCACCGCTGTTAACACCGTGCTGAAAACTACACACCATTCATGCTTTGGAAACATCGACGGTCGAAAAAGGACACTCAGTGAACATTCTATGTGTGAATGGACCACGATTCGGATCCGCATAAAAGGACCGCATTGAAAGTGGAATTGTACTCTCGACCCTCACGGAAAGACGGAGAGAATGTCGACAACACAGACGAAGCAAGTCGACAAAAATCATTCCAGTCTTTGCCATACGATTTGTGGTCTCATCAGACATCCCACTAGCGCTGATACAACACACCTCTCAAGGAACAGGCACTCCGTACTATGTCTAATGGCCCACCATCAAAAGTAAGACCAAGTGCAGACTCTTGTCTATCATGCAACAGAACCTCACACTCAGTAGGTACAAAGGACACCAAAAATGAAGTACAGAAGCCACTAATCCATCTAAGGTGTACTGGGCTCCCTGTGAACTTATACAAGTTAGACAGAGCTCATCAACACACCGTATATCTCAAAGCCGAATGTCTGAAAGCGATTCCATACCGTCATATTCAGTCTGAAGAACCACACTGGAATCCCACTTACTACAAAGATGCGTAGGAATAGGGAGGCTGGACAACCACACTCCATCCCATTTCAGATCCTCAAGGTAGGTGAGACGTTGCCACAAGCCATAAACCGACCCAACATCTGATGGCAAACTGCTTACAGAATGTTCACAAACTTCTCAACCACACCCATCCTCAACAGACAGTCCCATTATGTAGCTCTGTCAGCCGAGTCAAAAGTCCCGCTGATGTCCAGAAAGGCAACAACTGTTGGCCTCCTATACGAATGGTGAAGTTCAAACACTTGGCGGGGTACGTAGACGTGATCAACGCAGCCACGGCCACAGCGAAACCCGGCTTGCACCTCACGGATATGTTTTTCATGCGTTTCACTCGGTCCACGAAGCCGAATGACTGTGAACAACCATGACAGGACAACAAACAGGTTAATCCCTCGGTGATTTGCACAAGAACTGCTTAGGCCCTTTACGAAAGTGGGGACGATGTCAGCCAACCCTCAATTATTCCGAACCACTTTAATGACCCACAGCTCTTGGAGCACAGCCGTCAGAACTTTAACTAAGGCCAGATCTTCATCCAGAAAAAGGACAAGGGGGAGTTCGTTAGGACCGGGTGCCTTGTGACATTTCAAAACAACCTGATCTCAAGTGAGAATTCTATTTCCGATGGCGGAGAAACGTCACAGAGTGCGAAGGCGAGGTCAATAACTAGGATGGTCAGTTGAACTGCTAGTGAGGATGCTCAACCCAGCGCCCCGAGCGGTGTTGGAGCTTATGAACAGGCTTCCAAGTGTTTTTGCACATTGCCTCCCTCACACCTGACTTCCTGGTACCCGTTATTCGAAACCCGATGGAACAGCTGTCGAGAGTTCCCGATAACAGCAGTTTGTTTGTTTGCTGTCCATGAGAATGATGATGATACAAATTGTTTCAAATCGATACCGAGTCGTCTCCATCATGCCTCGCGATCCACTCGTAGGTGCTCCTCGACTACCAACCCAGTGGCTTTCACAGTCGAACTGCACTAGATGCTGAACGGAACATTTCGGCCAGCGTCAAGAAGTTCAAATGATGGCACTGAGACCCAATGATTGACAGCTGAATAAGCAGTAGTAACACACGAGACAGTACCACACCTATTCATTATATGTTGTATATCTGCCTAATGCGTTTCAAAATCGTCTTGTGAGTGGCATCCCAGACTAGAAGCAAGCGCACACTGGCAAGTATAGAGTGCTTGCGTCCTTGCTACTTTAGATATGACAATCTGTTTGGTGACAAAAGGGTCTCCCATTGAAACACAAAACGAGGTTGGCACATACTAGTTTATGGTCGGCATCCATACAGGTGCTCCAGATTGACTTACAATCTTGGAAACAGCCAGGTCATCAATGGTTGACGGCTTTGTGGTCAGGTTGTGTCTACCACTGGCTTGGCAAAGAAAGCCGTTAGGTGGTGCACTGTCATCTAAAACGCTGGAAACCAGTGCTCGCAAAAAACAGACCGTCATCTGCACAGAGCTGCCATAGAGAATTGATCAACAAAGAGATGATAGTCAGAAGATTCTGCGAGTTATCTTACGAATGAGCTACATCACGCGTAACTTCGAGTCAACATTCAGTGTTATCACTAAACCAGCTAAACGTAAAGGTACTAGTGCACTTAATTAAACCAAATAATTGGCTGAGCTTCACAAACTTTGAACCTTCGTGAATTCCCCTGTAACTACTGTCTGGAGCACCACTTCTTGATATGATTCTGTGCCAGAGGTTAAGAATACACTGCCTATTCATATAAATGAAAAACAAAATAAAGGAGGTGGGACAGCTCTCTATATTCATTTTGTTGTAGGCTTCCAAACACCATAATCATGTACTCACAACAATTTCAGAGGCAACCTGATATTCAATTCGTCTAACAGACTATGAAAGTTGGCTAGCGGGACCTATCTAGCTCCAATACGGAAAGCATCTTCGGTTTGTGTAGTCAGTTTATGGGACTAAGGTAGCTCTGAAGTAGAATTCGCAAACGTTTTTGATGGACTTTAAGATAACGTTTCTGTCTGTTTCAGCACAGCGTTTTATCTTTGAACTTTGGTAATTAGGCACATATAATTTATGTCACTTCGTCTTGCGAAGTACCACGAACTTTCTGGATTGCCAAGTGGCACCGAACTAAAGAGAGAGATTCACTACTAGTATCCATAGCAAATCAATACACTATCGGCGAGACAGATATCGGACTCATCCATAATGAGTCCAGAAGGTTAGCCCGCTGGATGGAACACTTTGAGGGTCAGTCAAACCGGCGGTCTGCCTTTATAATGTTACCGCCACAAGCTTCCAGTGTAGCACTCTTTTCGGTAGACTTAGGAACACCCACTGGAACTGATGTCTTTAATTGCATTCCGACCCACAAACGTGAAAGGGCTCCTGACTTAGATGATCTCGTGCCAGTAAGTTTCAAAGAAGGCGAGGAGGCGTTAGTAGAGGCTATGATTCCGTCGTTTCGATCTGTGTACGAGGATATTTCTCTGTGCTGGGGTCACTCGACAACAGTTCCCCTATCCAGAAAAAAAATCAGGGTCACTTGCGAAATACAACGAGATTACTAAGGTTCTGACATCCAACATACTTCGTCGACTTGCTGCAGCTCGGGGAACAGACAGTAAAGAAGAACATGCAGGTTTTAGTCCTCAACGGAAGTCCACTGGTAACATTTCCACTCTTCGTCGAATTCTCGAGCAACGTCATACGCACCGCCAGCCAACAATTATCGCGTCCCTCGAACCTAATGATACGTTCGATTCGCCGAATCGACTTACACTTCTGGAGTCGCCTAAACTCAAGGGTGTACCGAACAAGTATGTGAACATACTGTCAGCTCCTTATTCCCATACTTCAGCTCCGGTTAGGGTTTGTGGTGACAGTCTCAGCGTTGAGGGTGGCGTTTACCGCTTTCGCTATTTCTATTTAGTTTTACTATAGACGAACTAATAAAGCACTGCTTGTTGCACTCACTAGCCCTCAGAATGAAACTTCTACGTGGTGGAGGGCCAACTGATCTTGTTTATGCTGACAACAATGTGTTTGTTGATCATTTTCAAGTAGCACAAATAATGCTAGACGCTGTGCACGTCCTGCTAATGCGCCTTGCAGCCTCAAAAGTGCAGAGCGCTTTTATAAGATCGTCAGAATTACTTGGATTTAATGTTGGATAATAAAATCATGGATGTTTTTGAACGGTTTGTGTATTTGGGAAGATTCATCAACAGCAACAGATATATGGGTGATCAAAAAGAGGCTTTTGTCTTCAAAGTCAGGGCGGTGTTAATCAATCTAGAACATCTTCATAATGCTTAACGCTCACGTATGTGAGGCGACTGTGAGGGATGTGTTACTTTGCGTGAGAGTAATGTAACAGCTGAGCATAAAGGACACCTCCAGATAGTTGACCGTTGACGTGTGCGATCGATCGTTTGCATCAAGCGGTACCAACGAGTAGGCAACGTAGAGGTTATGAAGCAGATGTTGGTGGTAATTACCAAGTGATTTTTCAATCCTTTTTCAATCCTCACATTTGCACAGACATATCGCCAAGTCAAGTACTGAAGACGCCAGCCAGTCGTCTGCCACACTGAGTACACTGTGCCCACTGAGGTAATATGAGGGGTGGACAATGTAGAGAAATGAAGTCGTTCATCAAAAGGTTGGCTGTTGTAGGTCTCCAAGGCTGGAGACCTCGCGACTCACGAAGTAGGTAGTTACGGACACTAGGTGGGATGGTGGATAATCGGACTCAACAACGTGAATTTTATTGTTTGGTCGAGTCCTTTGTGAGATAACTGTACTCAATGGCGTGAGACAGTGAAATCCGTAAGGAATGTCTTGCTGATGACGCCTAACTTCCACTCATAGCTGAGTCCTTTGTTCCCACGGGGTGGACAACTAAATGCTGAATGTATGAAAATAGACGTGGCAGTTTTTAGTGGTTAGATCCTCTGCCGTCCTATTCTGTTTTTTCTTCCTGGTGAAGGCTTATATTTTTTTCATGGTTGCGTAGCAGTCAAGCATCAAGGAATACCCATGCGAATGAAAAATAACTCTTCAACACCACCGTGCTACTGAATGTTTCAAACAACCTAACAAACACGACAAGGGGCGCAGTACAGTTAACTTAAAGTGTTCCAAATGCGATCTGTTGCTTAGCATGGGTTGCAAATGCGAGCTGACGGTTCAACCCTTCAAATGGAGATTTAAAATACTGTGGTGCTTTCCCGTGTCATTGAACGCTCCGTTTTGCGATCTCCCAAAATGACGCAAGGAACAGTCAAGAGCTGCTGTTCACTACATTCATCAACTGTCAAAGACCTACTAATCTCCTGGAGAGAGAGGAAAAGACAACCCAATCCGCCATACACAACAAGGGAAACAGAAAAAAACACATCTACGATTACTGATAAGATTTCGCATACAATAAGAGAGGAAGAAAATTATTAAATACACTAACCTTGCAAACGGAATATATGAAAGCGAATACCAGGTAAGCGAGATAGATTGCATGATGCAAAAGATAAGACACAACAGTTTGTTGTGCCACTGGAAAAGGAAGATTATAATCTGAGTTTTTAGTTACCCAAACAGCTGAGCAGATCGTTAGGGCCATGCAAACCTGTATGAAAATAATTAAAACAATTTTGTGAAATACTTACAAACATGAAAACGGCCGCAAATATCCTCGTCTCCTGGAACATTCGTTTGCACTGATTAGCAGGTCCCATTAAAAATATGGTGCTACAGTTACGGTCTTAAATACGTGGAATATCAGACGCACCTTCCGATCGAGAACACGTTTCCTAATGTGTAAAACAAGGCAAAGAGAATCAGACCCTTGACAGGAACCCATAAAAACATCGCACCCTAAATATGTTTTCTTTGAAACAACTGCAACATACAAGAAGGGATAACAGAATTCCAATGACAAAGCAGAAAATAAAACCCTTGATACGCGTGCTCCATGATAAATTAAACGAAGACTCAACCTATTTTTGAAGTCAACCATATAACGGTTAATACCGATGACAAAATTCCCTGTTCATCCTCTTGCGGGGAGAATACCGTTCTTAGTTTATCCATGTCAAGAGAACAGCCGCTATGAATTTACCTAAAGAACACAACAATCCAACGGCCAGCGGAAGATGATAGATTAACTAACGACTGAAGGTCACCAGATGGCCTCAAGCTACCAAGGTCAGTACAGTCCAATGGTCCAATGGTTCAATGGGTTGTAAACGGAAGTAGGAAGCTGGAGCTTTTGAGGTTTCCATATCTCAATGCGCAGAATCTCGTGGTCCTCAGCAACAGGCTAAAATGGGGAAAAAAGGTGCAGTATCCGAACTAATGCGATAAATGTTGGTCAAGGCGAGCCTTGAAAATTGCTACAGAGCTGGAAGAAACAACATGGT